>OMOT01088302.1:0-11821 GCA_900312575.1 Acanthochaenus luetkenii | reverse complement strand
CTGCCCTGTTGTCGCGCTGACTTTCTCGGCTGCTCTCCGCGTCAGGTTTCCACACTACGCAACATTGGAGCGCTTGTGCAAGAGGAACAGACACACACACACCCCCCTTCTCCCTACCTGGGAACGTTCACTGCCACCTACCGGACGTGTGATGCTCTACAGTAGAGCCTCTACCGTCTACTACTGTAAATGCCAGTCGCCACTGACTGGCTGTGCGACTGTCATAGAGGCGTTCCTCAACCCGGTCCTCGTGGGCTCCCGTATGCTGCAACGGCGCAGCGCCAGCTCTACTCTCGCACACCTGCTTCAATTAAGGTGTCGCGATACGCGTGGCCCTTAATTGCATCAGGTGTGCGGGAGTAGAGCTGGAGCTAAAACCCGCGGGACGGCGGGACTGGACCCGCATAACACACCTCGAACCACTCGAACCCCCATTTGACGAACTGTTTGTTCTTGGATATGAATTATATGGCAGGTCGGGTGTTGATGGCGGCGGAGTGATACCTTTTATCAAATAGTAACTTCCAAGGAGTGAAGTAATGTCACTACTCCTCGTGTGGCTGGACCCCACTTTGTGAACCTTTGCCATGGGCTATTTATCCCTAATTGAAAACCCCCACAGTTTGGCTACATCATAGCTTTATTGTCTGCCGAATTTTCATCATGTTTATGGAATAACATGCTATATTATTTATTATTTCATGGGGAAAATGTATTTCCCATCTGCGAGCCCTAAATAATCGATAGACTAAAAGCCACATGTTCCTATATATTCCCAAAGATTTGATATTTGAAATAGTAATATAGACCCCATTCAATGTTTAAATCCATTTCAGGTCAACATTTTTCTATGGACAACAGGACTCGAGGGTAAAATGTCCTCTGCTCGTACATACTACAGCGCTGCCGTGTCCAGATGGCCACTGCAGGCTGATTTGATTGCAAATGACCAGTGGGGAGGGCAGCAGGAGTCTTCGTGAACAGTAGCCCCTATACTAGCCTGTCACTCAGACCCATGAGTAAGAGAGGAGTAAACATGCCTCTCCAAGGCCTCTTTCAGTCTCTTTGACACAGGAGGCCATCGGTGCGCGTGGTAAACACAAATTGCCTTTGCAATCAGAGGGCACGTGTGGGGAAAAGTCCCATCTCCCCTCACAGAGACTCGCTCCAGCAACAGTCTGCATTAACAGGAGTCACGGCTGCAGCACAGTGGGTTTTTATGAAGCAATATTTCTTTTTAATAACACCGCACACAGCCTTGGGGCGCGTCACAGTGTACAGATCAGAGTTTAACCCTGGCAGGCCCCAGGGAGAGACAACTCCATGCATCGGACATTAATACAAAATGTATTGTTTCTCCGCTGAAATCCTGCCATCCTTGCACTTGGGGCACGGGCAGAGGATTAGTATACAAGTAGGGTTTTATAATGTCTGTAAATAAACAGCCTTAAAACAAAAGACTAAGATAAATGGGTTAAGACGCTCCCTGGGTTAATGCAGTGCTTTTTTTTAGATGAACTAGCTCTTAGGAGTTTTGAAGAAAACAAAAAGCCTTTAAACTCTTTTTTTCTGGATTTTGTTCAGGATTGTAGATCGCATTTTTTTCCAGAATTGCTGTATCCCTGTCCTTTTCTCCATCACATCCATGGTATTTACAATAGATTGTGTTAGAGGGGCCTCTTCCACATAACCCGTTACACGGTATCGCTTAGGGCTGTAATATATGTAGGTGTAATCTACTTTTTTTTGCATTTACCTACACGCAGGATCTGTTATCACTTGTGGTGTGTAATGCGAGCGCCGGTGTAGAAGCCCGCCTTAGATTGTAGAGGATCACCTCTGCGCACCTCCCATCACAGATGTTTTGTTGAATTGCATGCACCAATTTCTCCACGCTGCCATCACTCATACTCTTTAACGTGATGTTAATCCTCTGCATCATAGGATACAAATAGTCTCTTAAGTAGCCTGTGTAGGTAGAGATGGATTTCATGGACAAATGAGTCATCATGTATCATGTTGATGATGATCCAAAACATGTAATAGGTCCTTTTAGAAAGTATATTAGTGCAAAATGTCAATAACTGAAGCACTGTCCTCCAGAAATGTCATGAGTCATGGACTGCATGTAGCACAGCGGGTAGGTGGGTAGTGGGTTGAATCATAATGTAGGATTGTCGGGACTGTGTGCAGTCTACTTTCTCCAGCTAGGAGAGAAAACGCAGAGTATTCATCTTCCATGTACGTCATTCACACATCATATAAATCCGCTTGGCTTGATAGATAGGACGAACTAATACAACAACAAGTGGGTTTGACTGAACATACATTACAGATTCTGAAGAAACGCTCATCAATCATGTTTATTTATATAGCTCAAAGGGCTTTACATTGCATCATATATACATCATATACTGTACATACTACATTTTGTCATATACATATTACATCATATACTACAACATACACATCATATACTACATCATATACCATACTGCACACGAGCACATCTATTCGCAATTTAGAATCTTCAGTTCACCTGACCTGCGTGTCTTTTTTGATTTGATCTTTATTTTTTCTCGAACCATAAACAAAAACAATCCATAATAATAATACAAATTTAAAACAAAATAAGTTCGAGAAGGGACAGGATCTTGTCCTGCCCCCCTCTATGACAATTTTATATTACAAAAAAGTAGTAGAAGTCTAAACATATGCCAAAATGAATCTAGATTTCTAAAAGTTATATATAAATAAAATAAAATAATCCACATATAAAAATGCACATGTAAAAATTAAAAATACAAAAGTAACATTAAGAACAACTCTATAGTTCCACATACTTAGCTATTAAATACAGCTTATCTTTGGATTGTGGGAGGAAACCCACGCGAACACGGGGAGAACACGCTAACTTCACACAGAAAGGACAGCTCGTGCTGTGTGTGTGTCTGTGGTGGGGATGGCGGCGGGTCTGTAGTAGGATTTCTCATTGAAAATAGCATGACATTTACAGAGCTCAGAGCAGATGATAGTTTAGGTCTGCTAGAGGTGAGTGTAAATGCCTTCAACAGTGACTGCACAGCTCAACCCATCTGTAATGTTGACATTTGCGATGCTTAGCGTGACACGAGACGAGGCATTTGGCCCACATCCCTTGTCTGCAGAGTGTTTTCGTTTTTTGTTTTCCCTTAAAGTCACTTGGCTCTGCAGGCACTGCTGAATTGGCTGCCCCAGCAGGACAAGATACTGCCTTGGAGGTGTCACAAGGGCTAAATTAGAGGCAGGATATCATTAACTATATAAACCTACCCCAGAGGTAGAGAAGTGGGCTTGTAGCCGGAAGGTCGCCAGTTCGAATCCCAAGCCAGACGGTAAAAATGTGGATAAGTTGTGTGTGCTGGCAACCAGAGGGTTGTTGGAGTCAGAATCGGGTGCCAGGTCCTGCCGTTGTGCCCTTAAGCAAGGCACTTACCCCCTAATTGCCTCCCCACAAATGTCAGACGGGCAAACTCTGTCCCTTGTTTTAAGAAATCTCCAACCCATCCAAGCATTTTCTTAATTGATGTTGTTTGTCACACTGTCATTTTTCACTGAGTATATATATATACACTGTATATTTCACTTTTCACTGTGTATTCATAATATATCATGTTGGGTGTCCATGTTTGTTTCATAATGCGAAGCACTTTGTGACTGTAATGTCTTGAAAGATGCGATACAAATAGTTTACTTACTTACCTGTACTTACTAATGAAACAACACACTTCCTGTGGCAGGGGAGGAATGAGTTTTAACTCAGGAATTTGAGAATTTCACCCGTTATATTATTGAAAAAACGTATGCTAACATCACAAAGTTATAAGTTGCTTTTAGTGAATGAATATTGTTATACTTACATAAGCCAAATCTCACAACTCTTGAATCTTCTGCAGAAAATGTCCTACTGTATCAAGTTGGATGGCACTTATACATTTCGAACCAGTCTTCACAACATTCATGTTTTCCTTTTTGAGGTAAAAACACACGTCGATATAACTAATGTCGGTTTTTCTATTACATTTTCACTCCCCAACCCCTGCTTCTGTTATTTCTTTAACACAGAATGGTGGACACATTTCAGTTTTGATTTCCTTGGCTGGAATTGTGCCAACTGCTACAGCAGAAAAGGAATTGCTGCATGTGAACAGTGCTGCGCAAATAATTGAAGTACTATGCTGCAAAATGAAGATGGCAAATATGTCCCTTTATGTTCAATGTGTGATATATTTCCCAAAGGCACCCAGCAAAGCCTCCGACCATAACACAATAACTTACCGGTAAAGAAACAGTAGGTTATGAAATTCAACAAGATGGATTAAAAAAGAAAACATCACTGAAACAAGACCTTCCTCTTTAAATGGATCTCTGGAGATCGATTCCACTGGTAGTTGAGGAGGCAACCAGGACTTTAACGTTTATGCCATTGTTGTTGTGTTTTTTGCTGTAACGTACGCCTGTCCTTTTTTGTCTCTAACCTGAAATAAATGGAGTCAATACTGCAAAGATATTCCGATAACTCAATGACAAACCAGCACACAACAGACATTCCCTAAGAGAACCAGTTAAATATTCACACAGATTGGTTTCATCCTGTGGAGCAATGTGCAGAATTTCTTTTGACACAAAGAGGTATAGCAGATTGTGATAGCAGCAAGGAAGGCAAAGGCTGACCATGTCACACATTTGCTGCATTTATTTGACGGCTAATCGATTGAAAGTTGCCATGATGACATCACCAACCACAAGTGCTCTAGTTCAGCGGTTTTGAATTCTGTGGCATCGTGACCTAAACGTCTGCAGGTTTTCATTCCAACCAATGACAACCAATCAACATAGTGGTCCCAGCAGTTATCCCTCATACTACTTTCAAATTTGAGACTGTAAAATATGTATTTTTAAAATTATTATATTCTTTTTTTACATCTTTGTGATACCAACCAGGCAGATGTGTATATTCATATCTTCAAGGGATTATCTTGTATGAAGTTTTATATGTGTATACGGACGTGTGCGAGAAAGAAAGAAAAAAAGATTTTGGGTAATTTAATTCCTTGTTTGACAAAATGATAACACATCTACGCCTCGACCGGATGATCTACAGTATATTTTACAAAATATCAAACGATAAACTCCAGACAGTTTTCTTAAAAAATATGGCATTTTGAAATATAACTCATATTATGACTGATGGATGTTTCAGTGTTGAGTCCTGAACAGACTACATTTTGCCATGTGTTTAAAATGCACCATGAATTAACCATAATCTCCATGTTAACACTCCACATGTGCAGAGAATGGGGTTTGCATCTAGGTGCTTTAAAAATTGATAAAAACTCAAAATCAATGGTCATGCAGTATTGATTTCCCCTGGCACATGGCTGTAGATAGGCAGTGCCATTTGCCATGAAATGTATGCTCGTTGTTCCCGGTCTCGTCTCGTGTGTCTTAAGAGGCGTGAAGGTGAGTGGTTCTGAAGCCAGAGAGGAAATCACAGCAGAAAATGACTCATATTTACAGAGCAGGCTTCTATATCTCTTTTCTTTCTCTGTCATACACTCTCTCTCTCTCTCTCTCTCTCTCTCTCTCTCTCTCTCTCTCTCTCTCTCTCTTTCATGCACACACTTAAACACACTGTTTGTTTGTTTTTAACTGTAATTCAGATTCAAGTCATGCACCTGAATGTGGTATCAAACTGTGCTATTTTCAACACATCAATAATTCATCTGAACTTTTATACCTGGTCTGGTACACACATATCAGTCCACGCTCCAGTGGGTTGACCATGGCAACACGCTTGAGTAATTTGAGCAGGTCATTCAAAGTCAAAGCTGAAAAGGACCTGTCCAGCATCCGAATGTGCTTTGCATGGTGATTGTTTTCTGTATTTCAAATGTAGCAGCAACATTTGTTGATTGGCAGGTTTGCAAGCAAAACCTATATCTCCAATGCAGCTTCATCATTGAAATCTGTATTGAGCCCGTCTGGTCAATTTAGAAAGAATCATATTCACATGGTCACATATAGATCGCTCTCAGTAGCCTGTCATCTGCCCTGTCATGGTAGACTGATCATTTATAAAGAGTAGTATAGCACGTGAACACTGAGCCGTTCTGTCGGTGCGCCTATGTGCTACACTCTGAGCACAAAACATTAGGACCACCGAGCGAATATTGACTTTCATCCTCTAATGCACAAGCTGGCGGCCTAAGTTGTCCCGGGGCTTAGAACCCCCTCATTTACCTGTCTTCTCCCCTTCATCTACACCTCCGCTTCACGACTGAAGTGGATATAACAGGTCAAATCAATGGCGTTTCAAAGCTTTCACCTTGATTCATCCGGTCAGTCTATTTCATTGAAAGTTGCCGTGCTTGACAGCTTGGCCACTCTGTGTACATGGCTCCTCATGCATCAGCTAACCCGACGGAGGAAGTTAATATAACATTTCAACACAGAGCAAAATATACACAGGAGAGGATGGAGTGCGATGTAATATTTTGCCCACTGTTTTCCCAATAAAGCAATGTTACAGTGTGCTCCTGTGGGATTCCCTTCCTTGTATTTGAGCCTGCGTTTGGATCAATCCTTCCCATTTCTTTCAGTCTAATTGCATTGCTTTGTTTGCTTCCCCATGCCTGTCAATCAAAGTGCAGGGGAGTACAGGCCACGCTCTTGAAAGCAGGCTCCTTTTGTCACCCCTGCTTGTTCCAGAAAGGCCCGGCACTGCAGAGATGAAACAATATATTAATGGGCACTGTAAAGGAGGACAAGGACAGATTACTAATCTGATTTATGTGTGTGGTCCCTGTCTGACCCCGGATGCAGGTGTGCATAGATATGAGCTAAAAGTATATTCGCCGTTTTGTTACGGACTGTGATGGCGACGTTGGAAATAGATGCAGTATATTGCAGTGTAGTGAAGCCTGACCTCTGTCTCGGGGGACTCTATGTGTGTCTTCTCCCTGGTAACTACAACCCAATTTGTACCCCACTGGGAGTTGATTGGTTCAAATGCAACAGTCTTGGTGTATTTCTATAGCTATGCCCAAAACACTGTTCATAAATGTTGTACAGTGGTGCTTGGGGGTCATTCTGAGTTCTATATGAAAGGAGTCTGTGTTCCTAAGATCATACAATTACTGTTCAATGTGCCCAGACTCTGTACTCTGCTTGACCAGTGTCTTATTAAAGATTCATTTCAAGATTTCATTTATTTTGACAGGAATTGGTCTTGCATGTAACAGCATTGAGTCAGATACTTACCGACATTTTACAAAGATAGCATGTAAGACATCAGGGAACATACATATACCACACAACAGGAATGACAACATTACAACATACAGGTAAGCTAGGTGCCGCAGCAGGTTATGGTCATGATCATGGTGCAGGGTCAGGGGGTGAAGTGCATTTGTGCAAGTTCATTAGTTTGATGCTGCGGGGGACAAATGTTCGTTCTTGCTGCAGGCATTTTGAAGCACCGTCCAGATGGCATTAAGGTGTGTTCACTGTACAGGATATGGGTGGGAATGACCGTTAGTGATGTGTCTGGCTAGGTTCCAATGAGAATGTATCACTTAGGGTGTAATGGTTGTGGCAATTGTATTTGATATACTGATGATTTTGTTGAGTTTGCTTTTGTTTTGGACTGACAAAGATCCTCCCCAGGATGCAATTCAAAAGGGCAGGATGCTTTGTTATAACGCTTTTACAAAACAGGGCGAGCAGTGTGTGATCAACATACGAGGATATGAGCTTCCCCATAAAGAAAAGCCTTTGCTGTGCCTTGCCATATATCCTCTCCGTATTGCTGTTCCAGGTCAGCTGGTCATTGTTCCCAGGTATTTGTACTCTGGTAGCGTCTTTCATTTTAACATATTGGGGTCTTGCAGTCATAAAATCCAAGATCCACTGGTTTAGAGATTGGTTCAGTCCCATAGGTCATTCACTTCTGATGGACAGGTTTTTTTGGGCACAGGGATGATTTCAGATAGCTTCCATAGTATAGGAACGTTATAAGTGACATCTGGGATAGGTGGCAGTATACTGTGCTCAGCATTGCACTTTAGTAGTGAGGGGTACTGCAGTCAAGTGCCAGGATGTGTTTAATGACTGTGGCTCTCCCATATTGCCAACATGGTCAAATGCAGCTAGTTCAGTTGATAATAGGGTCTATATTTAAACTCTGCTATGGCAGCAGTGATTAATCATATTCCAGTGTTTCTCTGAGCTTTAATGTGTAGAGCCTGACAATGCCCCCTAATAATAAAATCAACAACATAACCTGTGGGATTCTTTATTTTCTTCCTGCACGTAAAATCTCCCTCAGTCAACATGGACTGGAACCCGTGCAGCCCAAAAAACGCTCAGATATTTGCTTTTTGAAGTACATGTCAGACTTACAAATCACACCCAGACTACCGGCTGAGATGGCCTACTTTTCTAGGCCATTATTCATGACATCTGTCTGATACCCCCAGAAGATCATTCATCAAACTCATGAACAAATCATGAAATGCTGTTATTGCAGGGTATATACAGTATCTGCAGACTGACTCACCCGAAGGGACGGATCTCAATTTAGGTGTTTGATGTTGGCTGAGTTTGACCGTCCCTCAGCGGCGTCTCCTCCTCTCCATTTGGCAGTCCTCTAATCCAATCACATCTCACTGGACTCTCTCTCTCTCTTTCCTCCTCTTTGCACATCTGATGGCATGTAACAGGAAAAAAGTACAGCCATGTCAATTATTCAGGAGATGCATCTTTGAATCCTCCCGAACTTTTCCTTCTGGCCTCATTTCGTTCGTCGCTCTGTGGATGCCAAGAATTTGTCTTGTCTGGCAAGCAAAGCACTGAAGTCGACATGTTACCTATTGAACCCTGCTAAGTATGTCACCCAGTTTTATAGGCTGTTATGGCTATTGACTGGGACTGAAATGCTTAAGAAGCGCACTGCACACCCTTGGTGAAAATGAAACTAAATATTTTGCATATATATCCTGAGTGATGTCTGGGCATCACAATGTAAACAAAAGGGCAAGTCACAGACAGCAGGGCACAAACCCTTGTAATGCTGGCTTTGGACTACATACATTTAAAGTGATATACACTGAATAAATGTACAACATATCAGAAACACTTGCTCAGACTGTGAAATAGACCAGCAGATTCCAGTAGACATACTTGTCAACCCTCCTGATTTTCCTGGGAGACTCCCGCTGTTCATTGCCCTCTGCCGGTTTTCTCCCGGGGTCACAATTCACCCATATTTCTCACGCTTTTTGACAAATTTTCTTAATGGTATTACAACGTGCAGTGTGTATTCCCAGGACTCTTAACATTCAACTGTTTCCAACCGGACGACAATATATTTACACCAAATTCTCGCGCTGCCAAGACAACGTGTGTCCCCCTGATTGCTACTGTATGGGTGTTTTAAGTCACAGAGGGAAATGGAAGCGAAACATTAAAATAACATTTAAGACCAAATGGAAATGGCCCAGCCATTTTTAAAAGTATTTAACATAAAAATGCTCTTTCAGTGTGCTTATTATTTTGATATTTTCATACTTCACCAGAATGCAGGAAACAAAGTTGCTGAATCTAAACAAATTCAGGGGGAGGACCCCAAGCGTCTCCCTATTTCTGAGCCATCAAGGTTGACAAGTATGCCTGTAAATGAAGAGCAGGACAAAGGTAAAAGAAGATCTTTCAATACATGAGACAATTGGGGTACAGGTTTGAAGAGAGTGTCTAAGTATGTAAGTATGACAGTTGTTTTACAGAAGTGAGTGCATGTCAGGGGAGAGGGCAGACATGGAGGTAATTAAGCCACAATCGAGGCATCCCATCTGTCTAGGGTGTGTTTTGTTGAGAATGTCTATGTCATGTCCTATTCACCGCCTGTGGTGCTGGTAGCTGTGGCTCTGTGAGTTGTGACTGTGATGGATCACAAGCCTGCCTCTCCACTCAGTGTGACACAGTCAATAGCCTCTGACAAATGAACGTTTACAGCTCGCTCTGTTCTTCCTCCTCAGCCTCCCTCTATAATGCACTGCTGGTATGCACGGCCGTATTTGCACACCATATGGGGGGTCACAGCATTGCGAATCCCCAGATGCCTGCTAATGGACTAGATAGATCTGAATAACGCTGTTGTCGAGTGAAAACCTTGTCGCTCCAGTTTTGGTGATTTCTACTTAAATTGAAGGATTGCACGATCCACTGTGGGTTGAGAACGTTGTGTGGTCCTTGGGCTTTTGAAACTCTCCCAAAACCCATTCAACAATTTCAAAAATCCATCGTCGTGAATGTAAGACTAGGTTTTTTTTTCTTGATTTTTGAAAAGTTGAATGTTTTGGAGATACAAGGTTTTCACCCAGCAGTAGTAATCATCTCCATCTCTTGTTTTTCATTCATTCTCTCCCTCCTGTTCTCATATCAACAAAATGATCATTATGTCGGTCATGCTCCACCTTGAATACGATTTCATTATTCTGAAGAGCAATTACCAATGTGAGAATTGCCACCGGTTAGATTCATATTGATTGCCTTGGAGGGATACACTGTGATTGGATGATTCAACCCCCTGCACTCCTCGTTTTATTTCCATTTAAATTTGTTCCTATGTATTTCTCTGATAGCTAAAGTCTCCAACTGTGCAGGTAAACTGTGACAGGCGTATGATTCTGTGAATTTGTCAATCTTAGCAGCCAGCCTCAAAGCAACCTATTAGCACCAGTCTTTGGTAGATTGTGAGCCTGTCTCTGGGGGATATAGAGGGGGAATTTTGTTTCATGGTGGAGCTGTAGAGAGCTAGAGACAGTCTCAGGGGTGTTTCTCAATGAAATGATCTGTGCGGCAATTTTAGGGGCTGTAGAACATGAGAAATGTGACCCAGCGGGCTCTTGTGCTAGTCATTGTCATGCTAATGCCTCAGCAATGACTGGCTGTGCCTGTGTCATAACCAAGAGCAGACTGTTTGGGATTTCCGTGCCGTGTCTGAGACAGAATTTGTGACGAGTACACCTTCTTACAATTCCTGTGTGGTAAACTGCAACGTTATAAATTGAGTATTCGGCCCCATACAAGCGTACAGGCTGACAGGAAGCAAGTGAAGACAGAGAACACAGATGGGGAAATATTTCACAGCATGGGGAGAGTGCCACTTCTAAACTTCTAAAGTGATACTTACCGTTGTCAAAGAATGGTACTACGTTTGTTTAAATACAGTGGCGGGCCATGCCCTCTCACAATGGGCCTTCAATCCCCCCCCCCCAAATAAATACATTATTAATCAAATTTAAAAAAACATATCCCAGCCGGGCGTATCAGCTAGCTCAATACTACCAACTCGACCATGTCTGCAAGCCATCCAACCATACAACAAGCATATTCTTTTATTTATATTTATTATTATTAGGCCTACATCCACAACAAACTATCGTCATACTGTCAACAATTATAGAGCCATTGAAATGACAACAAAGAGCCGGAAAGCATCAACACAGCAACACTGTTACAACTTCAAGTTGTTATTCACACAACCATTGAAATGTCATTTTAAAACAACCCAGCTGCACTCACTCATTTGTAGATGAAGTCCATCCTCCTCTCCTTCTTGACAAACTGATTGATGACCTCATCGTGTAGTTTATTCTCCCGTTGTCAGTCAGTTGTACAAGAAGCTCCTTCTCTATTGAAATAGATGCCAGTGATGAAAGTCGATTTTGTCCAGTTCTATTTCTGCTGTAAGTTTTAATCCGTTTGAGAGCTGAAAACG
>OMOT01088301.1:0-11293 GCA_900312575.1 Acanthochaenus luetkenii | reverse complement strand
TCTACACCTCGGACTTCCGCTACAACACACCGAAACGTGCCACCTACAGAAGTTCTCGGACGACTCCTCCATTGTCAGCTGCATTACGGAGGACAATGAGGAGGAATACAGAGACCTTGTAGATAACTTTGTAGAATGGTGCGACAACAGCCACCTCCAGCTCAACACTGGGAAGACCAATGAGCTGGTGGTGGACTTTCGAAGGAACATGAAGCTCCCAACCCCCGTCACCATCCGGGGAGTGGAGGTAGAGATGGTGCACTCATACAGGTTCCTAGGAGTGCAGATCAAGAACAAACTGGACTGGTCGGACAACACTGAGGTCCTCTACAGGAAAGGACAGAGCAGGCTGTTCTTCCTGAGGAGGCTCAGGTCCATCAATGTGTGTAACAGGATGCTGCAGATGTTCTACCAGTCTGTAGTAGCCAGTGCACTCTTCTTCGCTGTGGCGTGCTGGGGAGGCGGCATCAAGACAGGGGATGCCAACAGGCTGAACAAACTGGTAAAGAAGGCCAGCTCTGTTGTGGGAGTCAAACTGGACAGCCTAGAAGTAGTGGCAGAGAGGAGGATGAGGGAGAAGATAAATACCATCCCGGAGAACCCCTCTCATCCTCCCCATGATGAGCTGAGGCGTATGAGGAGCACCTTCTGCCACAGGCTCATCCTACCACGAAGCAGGATGGAAGCCTTTGTGCCTACAGCCATTGGACTGTTCAACACGGTCAACAAGTGAGCAGCGACCCCCCCCCCCACACACACATGCCACCCTGCACTATTGTTATTGTTACCTGCTATTACCTGTGTCTTTTTTTCTTCTTTTTTTCCTATTGCCTTCCCCATTTCTGGCATTGTTTTTCCAATTGCTGCTGTAAGACCTGAATTTCCCCTAGGGGATCAATAAAGTGCATCTAATCTAATCTAATTTAAGGTGTTTATGTATTGTATGTTAATTTTCAAAATCAACAATTTTTTGTTTTTGACAAACTAATTGCCCATTATATTATTTTAAAGAAATGTGTGGGCCTTTGTAATTGCAACAGCAAGGTGATTAAACATTGGAACTTTAATGCTAAATTGCTCAGCTGAAGTAATAAGGAGAACAAAGACAATGACATTGACATTTTGTTATCAATAGCTCACTCCAGAATGATAAGCCACACATTTTGCCAGAGCAGCACTTATTTTACAAAGCAAGGAGTGTAGGAGTGGATACAGTATGAGTCATAAATTCTCAGGATCAGATAATAATAACATTGCAATAAAATATTGCGTATATGCCTAATATATTTATTTGCCTAGAAGTAGAAAAGTAATTTGGAGACTGCATTAAATAAATGTAGCGTAGTATGACCAGTTATTAGATAATACATTTATTGTTGTTTTACTGATTATTATTCTGAACAATATCATCAATAATTTATCCAGTTCATGCTCAACAGTAACTAGACAGATCAATTATGGATTTAACATTCTTGTCCCCATAATGTTTTGGATATAAAGGCAACACAACACAAGATAAGCTCCTCCAAGAACATAAACATGGAGCTTGTGTGCGGTACTCTGTACATGGATTTGACAATAAAGTAAAAATTAAAAAGTATGAACAGACTTCTTCAGTGAAACAACATGCACAAAATAACAATATGTAATTAGGTCATATTTGCATTGTTACGCAGAAGTTCGACGGCAACCCAATTACTACCATCATGGTTGTGTACTCACCCACCATTGTGGCTACAGCTGAGGAAGTGGAGAGGTTCTACGATGACCTTAGAGTAGCAATCTCTGCTGTCCAAGCGCATAACTTCCTCGCAGTTCAGGGTGACTTCAACGTGAGGCTCGGACCAAAGGATGAACGCTTCACGTACCACGATGCAACAAACCGAAACGGGGGAACATATTGCGACCCTTCTGACTGAACATAAGCTATTAGCTGCTAACACCCTGTTTTGGAAAAGAAGGGGACAGAGATGGACCTTCCAGGACCGAGCTACCAGTAGGCTAAAGCAGCTAGAGGCGCAAGTGGAGGAAATGCTGAACCCTACAGCACGTTCAACGCTGTGGAATCAGACCACCGAGTGGTTTCCATGAAGGTGAGGCTGAGCTTGAGGGTCCCGAAGCCAAGGCTGAAGATCCGGCATGACTGGAAGGCATTCTCCGCAAGTCCGGACCTCCAGGCAAGATACACAGTGGAGGCAAGGAACCGCTTCCAGCTGCTGGATGTGGAGGAAGGTCCTAACGCAATATACGACCGGTTTTTAACAGCACATGTGGAGGCAACCAGGGAGTGTGTGCCAGTGATTGTGAGGACTAGATCCTCCCCAAGGTCCAGGTGTCCGGAGGTTGTGTCTGCCTGGGAAAAAATGGAGAAGACACACCGGAGCTTTGACCAAGCGAGGACTGTGGGTAATAATGTGGCATTGAATGAGGCAAAGCAACAGCTCTTCGATACCTACGACAAGATCAGAGAGGAAGAGGTGATGGAAAAGGTGCAAAGGGTGGAGGCAGCCCAGGGAGAGCAGCGGTACGGTGAGGCATCGAGGGTCATAAATGAGATGAGTGGGCGGAAAAGGGAAAAAGAAGGCCAAGTCGCAGGCAACAGTCTTCAGGAACCTCCTATGCACCCACCTGACAGTGGAAGGAACCGGTGAAGAGATACCTGCGGTCCTCGAAAATCTCAACATTGACAATACCCCCTTTAAAGCTGCGGAGCTCGCCAGGGTGACATCCACTCTGAAGCATGGAAAGAGTGCCGGACCAGACTGCATTCCCTCAGAGGTCTTTAAGAACTGCGACCTTGATGACATCATCCTGGATATCTGCAACCTTGCTCTGACGCATAACAACAAGCCAGATATATGGTCTCTCTCCAACATCATCCCAGTGCCTAAATCTGGGGATCTCTCAAAGCCAGACAACTACTGGGGCATCAGTCTGACTCGTGTCACAGCAAAGATGTACAATCGCATGGCACTGAACCGGATGAGGAGTGCCATCGACCCTCACTTGAGAGTGAACCAGAATGGCTTTCGAGAGGGGAGGACCACCGTAGCACAGATCTTGGCCCTAAGGAGGATCATCGAGGAGGTGAACAACATGACAGCGGTGGTGTGTTTGATTGACTTCAGACAGGCATTTGGTTCAATACACAGGGACGCCATGATGAAAATTCTTCAAGCCTACGATATTCCCCCTAATTTACTTCGGGCCATTGTGAGCATGTACTCAGACAAGGGCAAGGGTTGTGACACCGGACGCCAACAGCGAGGAGTTTTGGAGGCATTTATGTGCTCAGCATGTGAGTTCAAGACAAATTTCCTTACGGGGACAATAAAGTATATCGTATCGTATCAAGTTCGACATCCTGGCGGGAGTGCTACAAGGGGACACACTCGTTCCCTTCCTCTTCATAATGGTCCTGGATTATGCGCTAAGGCAGACTATACAAGGGAGGGAAGAGGATCTTGGCTATAACACCTAGGAGGTCGAGACGATACCCCGCTGTAATGCTAACGGACCTGGACTACGCCGATGACATCAGCCTGATAGCTAACCAAATGAAGCAAGCACAAGAGCTAATGACCAGAGTGGAAAAGGACTGTGCCATGGTGGGTCTTGGGTTGAATGCCAAGAAAACCGAGGTCATTGCCTACAACACAACGGACCATCTGCCCCTGATGACAACTGGATGTAATGCTCTGAAGGAGGTTAAGGACTTCAAATATCTGGGCTCGTGGGTCAACTCGACAGAGCAGGACCTAAAAGTGAGGAAAGCGTTCGCATGGAAGCCTCTGAATGTCATCACCAGCGGGTGAAAATCTAACCTCCCCCGCAAAATATATATATATATATGTATATTGAAGAAGGATGCGGACGTGGAAACTACTGGAGAGATCACCATGTGTATGGAGGACCGGGATGACTGGAGACAAAGATGGGAGGCCCGTCTGTGGACAACCTGATTGTAGCAGCAGATTTGATCACACAGGTTCTATCAAAGCAATTAAAGAGCTCAATATGGGGCGAGCGGAGCAGCTAATTAAGCCCTTGATAAATGGTAAACCCATGCCATATAAATGGTAATAACCATATGAAGTACAGAATAATTTAAATATATCTGAAAGGAAAATAAATGTAATTTCAAATCCTTTATTTTATAGGAGAATATCCCTCCTATACTCTCCATGTCACATATTCTTAATGAACTTTATAGCCATTTGCCAGAGTAAAGCAGGAAATGCTTTGCCGCAGACTTCTGCAGGTCCTACCCTACCATACTGTCATTTGTTGAATTTCAGCTACACCACTGATGACCTCAATCGTGTAGCTTAAAAAAACTTTTGCTTTGCAATGCAAAACAATTTACTTCTATAGGAGAACATCGTTCTAAAACGCTAGCAGATTTAGTTGGAGGTCACCAGTCACTTCATGGTCATGCCAAGGTTAAGGCACATGTTCTCTAAACATAGTACAGAAATTACAGCATCATGGAATTTCTTAACAGATGGGCATTATGCAAGGACTTCAAGCTCTTCCTGATTGAATTCCTAACAACAGTCAATTCAGGCAGGGAGATAACGTAATAATACATAGTGCACTATAATTATGAATTTTCATTCTCACCACATACAAACAAGCATAGTAGATAATGTAATCTTCCAGATAACAAATTACTGGATACTGTAATAACATCACATTATTACATTGAGTGGTGATTATTACTTCCTAAGGGGTGTAACATATTTTTAACTAATGATTTAATAATAATATTGACTAATAATATAATAACTTGGGTCATTTAATTATTCTTACTCTTACAAGTTATTACATTATTAGTCAATATTATGGTTATATCATCAGCTAAAGTAATAATAGCCAGTTAATGTAATGAAGTGATTACATTATTACAATTTCAAAGGAGACAATACCCAGTATTACCCACTAATCCAAATAGTCGAGATGCAAACCTGGAAGAGAGGACAAAGCCTAACTAGGTGACAATGTATGAAAGGGAGTGACAGATGAAGGAATGCTGGGATGAGCATAGAGACTTACTGCCGAGGCAGTGCGGACAGGTGCTACAATGGGAGTTAGACCTACAACGCTTACATAACTGTTACAAACTTGGATAGACAAGAGGTGCATGTCGAGGGCAGATCTACCATAGAGAAGCAGTTACTACCTGAATGTTGTTGCTCAACCTGGTTTGACGTCACAGTGGCAAAGCAAGTATCTGATCAAGGACCAGACAAGAAACACATTTTTTTAATTAAGATATAATTGAATTCAACAAGCAGTTTCCATCGTGCTCAAAATGGGAAGCTCTTTTTTCTCTTACCTAAGACAGGACAAGGAATTGTGTTGTGTTGCACTGATGATACTGGTAGTCCCACTTTGACAATAGTTTAATTGTCAATAACCACGAGGATGAGCCCATTACAGTATAGGGATGGCCTGTATGAGGCCAAAGAACATCCCAATCCAAAAAAGAGAAATCTAGATTACAAAAAGACACATGATGGTCATAAAACAATCTTTTGTCAGATGTACATTGCGTAAATAGAACACAATGTCTCTTGATAGGTGCTTTTGTGCGTAGTATTTTTAATTCTATATTAGTTGTTTTACATGTTATGTATCTGTTTTTTTATCTGCCCCGATGTGTAACTGTTGCTGCCTTCTTGGCCAGGTCAGTATTGTAAAATGTATCTCAATGCTTTTATCTGGTTAAATAAAGGTTAAATTAGACATAATTCTGGCACTTTTATCAACTCAATGGAAGATTAATAAATGTGCTATGTTCCTGGTTCCACGTCTACAAACTGTAACTGACAGCATGGTAGCAAGGCCTCAAAAAGACTAGCATGTTCTACCCCACAGATGATTGACATGTCATAATGCATCAGCAGTAGATCCAGTGTAAATACCTGTGGAGATATAGAAGTAGAGCTTGAGACCACAGGTGCCTTATGTATGATTTGTGATACTGTAACTGTATGATTTAAACATGTGATACTGTAACTATGATATAAAGATGTGATACTGTAACTCTGATTTAAACAAGTGATACTGTAACTATATGATTTAAACTTGTGATACTGTAACAGTATGATTTAAACGTGTGATACTGTAACTGTATGATTTGAACTTGTGATACTGTAACTATATGATTTGAACTTGTGATACTGTAACAGTATGATTTGAACTTGTGATACTGTAACAGTATGATTTAAACGTGTGATACTATAACTGTATGATTTGAACTTGTGATACTGTAACTATATGATTTGAACTTGTGATACTGTAACAGTATGATTTGAACTTGTGATACTGTAACTGTATGATTTAAACTTGCAACATTGTGCTTTGGTTTCATTTTTCTACCGATGCTACGAACTGATGCAAACTTTGCATTGTGGATAGTCCATGGAACCTTTTTGATTGACCATAACAAATCCCCCTCAGGCTTTCATTTAAATTTAGCCAAATAATCTTGTCAACGCAGGTTGAGATAACTAAGGTAACAGGTGCAAGTTTGTGAAATGTAGATTGACATGTGAAGCACTGTTTTCTTTCAGATATGTGATTAAACACATTTTGTATGAAAGTATGGATTACATAACGATGCGTATTCATATATAGAATGTTAAACAGTGACAATGGAAGAGAGGAATGTGATTGACATGACAAATGTTGAGAGATGGACTGGAAAATGTGCAACATTTCGAGTGTATGTCACAATATATATACTTAGCCTACTGCACCACAGAGCGCCCCATAGTCCCACATTTTCAGTCTAGAAATAGTATATTGTGGTATTTCATTTTCAAGGGAGAAAGATGCAGCACTATGTATGAATATTAAAACCTCCTCAATATCTATGAATGTAATAGCTCTGCTGATTGTGTCCCAGGTAGTGATAAATAATGGTGCTAAGACAAGCATTCATTTGGTAAGTCAAATCTCACCAACACATGCTAAAAAATGTATCTGCTGTGTATACAATTACGCACATTTAATGCAACATAAATGTCTAATTGAGGGAAGTGGTCCATTGATAATGGAGCTACAGATCAATTGATGCATGTCTCACCCTGGCGTAACCTCTGCGAGCCCGGGCTTCAAAAGGTAACCGCAAACCACCTCTGCAACTTGAGCTGTGCTCAACTTCAATTTGAAATTGGCAGGGAGAACACAGAACTGCCTTAACCACTCAGTTCAGAGTTCATTCTTTGAGATTTCATCAAAAGGGTTTTAATCTGTTGGCAAACAAACACATTCATTAATATTACAGTGCTTTACATGCCACCAAAAATAACTGACAGCTCCTACATTGTACCCAAACTCAGCTCTAGTTGTAATGGGATCTTTTATTATCATTGGGTGATGAAGGCTCTGTAATAAAACAGTGACGCGATATAGCCTGTATTTCCACCAGTGACCTCCTCTATCAGTCTCTATGAGTCACACAGAGGAATCTGTCTTTTGTATGATTACTTTATGACTGATAACTGGATGTGTGGGTAATGAATGGAAATCCCTGGTGCCCCCAAGGACCATTTTTCACACCTCCCCAGTAACTGCTGACAGACACTGTTCCTGACAACTCTCTCGCCATCTCCATCATTGCTTCATCACTGAAATAATGTATCCATCTCTCCCCTGGTCAAACAGTAACTGAGTAAATGCACTTGCACACTCATGCAGTGTCTCTGTCTGCCTGTCTGTCTCCATCAAGCACACCTTTCACAATAGAATGACACAAACTCAGTGCTAAATGACAATATGTCGTTTATTTTCTATATTTTAAAGGTTTATTATTTACAAACAAAATAAACAAAACAAAAAATGAAAAGGATTTTTTTTGACAAACACCGTTTGTCTGCATATTGTTGTAAGAAAGTTTACATTTATCTTTCTTTCATCTGTATCAAGTAACCAACTGATAGTTCTTTTTCTCTAAGCCTTGGATTACATGAATGAGCTGAACAATGACCATGTTAGTGGGGTAGCAGGCAGCTCGTTCCAGCTTCCGTCCCTCTCTCCACTACGCACATCATCGGTAAACATTATGAAACCTGCAACTGTTGTGGTCATAAAAACCAAAATAGACATTTGGTTCTCCTTCTATGGGCATTATTCTCTGTTCTTTTTGCATCTCTCTTTTCTTTTCTTTTTCAAATCAACAAAACAACAAACTAAAAGAAATATACAAATATGTGCTGGTTTGTTGAGTCTCCATACTGCTAACATTAGCTCATTAGTCTGTTGCACATCACCATAATGCCCATTCCAGAATGTTGGTTGTGATTGGAATTGTGAAAAAAAGCACATAGTTGGGAAGCTCTCCCTCCAAAGGCAAGTATCAAAAACAGCACAAACCAACAGTGCTGCTATCCATCTTTACTGTGTACTAGTTCCTATACACTATGGCATATTCACGATTAAGCGCTCTTCGTTGTAAATAGAACAGCTCCCCTCATTTAGAACCTCCAACAGGATCAGGGCAGCACAAATTCTAGGGGATACGTCTCCCTTATTAACTCATTCCAACATCTAAACTAGCTGAAAATAATCTGTATCGCCTCTTTAGTTAATCAGAAAGTGCAATTCAAAATAAAGAAAATTACTCAGAATGTTTTGCTTTGGCCAGTTTCATTCCACACAACATTAATATTCAACCCAAACATCAGTGGCTAGCTACAAAGAAAGGTATAAAGGTACTCCAAATTTCTACAATGTCTCATTGAGTGTGATATTACTGTAGGTCTAACGATTGCACTTTTTTAAAACTGTACATGACCTCATTAAATATTCTATATAGCTTAACTGAGAATGATAGAAAAATCAGTTTCTAGTAGTTCACATTGTAATTAAAGATTCCAATTGGATAAACTGAGACATTTGGCCATCATCATTGCTTACACCTTCCTCTCTAAAAATATTGAGACATAGAACACGTAGAGTATACTAATAATGGATGCATGGTTGTGCGCAGAAGTGCCCATGTATGCACCAAGCTCACACTCATAAAAAAGGATGGAACATGGCTATAGTTTAGGCACAAATACTTAAGAATGTCCATGTGAAAATTCAATGCTTCTGTTTACACACAAATAACGTCTAGACAGACAATGAACAAAACATAATCTCACAATACATTTAACAACATTTTGAGATAGTATCTTTTTAAGTATTTGTGACAGTGCATGCTTTCATGACATTGGTGGTTGGTTGACTCTGTATTACACTATTGACACAATCTGTAGTGAAGACTTGTAATCTTTTAAAAACTGTATCTCGAAGGGCTTAGTCACTGTGAACTGACGGATATTTGGTGCCATGAAGATTATGACTCTGAATAGAAATGATGTGCGGTTGTAAAGAAAATACAGTACTTTGTTACATGGCCATTAGACTTACTGTAAGAAGACCATAAGAAGGCCTTGAGCACAAACTACAATCGATGTGCTGGGAAATGGCCTTACTAGATGGGTCATAACGACAGGCTTAAATTTGATTGAGTCATGAAACAGTTTGGCAATTGCAGGATCATAATTATATAAATACTACTTAGATATTATGTTGAAAACTTGATTGATTTGATGGACATTTTCAACACAAAAGCTTCTATCCTTCTTTCCTATATGGTAGAGTCACAATATTCTGTGTTGACCATGCTTCCCTGCCTCGACATCAGTCCAGGTCAGTTTAGAGTATCTAAGCCCACATAATGGATTTACATGAGACAGAAACCTTAATGCAAACCAGCATTTTCTTTTTTCTTTGTTGTTGTTGTTGTTGTTGCACTTGCAGCAGTACAAAAACACCACTTGGTGAAAATGTGCCCTGCACACTTGAGTAACTAGATACCTGACTTCTTCAACAGCAAACAGAAAAGTGTTGAAAATGTCACGCCAGACTACTCAACTTGAGTAATTGTGAACAGCTCACAGTATAGTAATACTCAAGAAGCAGATAAACAAAGCCTAAAATTGAAATTGTGCTTAATTAAATACTATATAATAATGAATAAAAAGGTAAGCCTAATTTCCCCCATCCAACAATATGTTTCATAAAATACTCTTAGCTTAAGGTAGACCAAAGAAAGAGGTTCTTAAAATGATCTTAACACCACAGCAATTCTGGGAAATGAGGCATTAGAAAAGATAAAGACATTTACTTTCAATAGGACGACTTTAACGATGAAATTAAGTTGTGTATTGTAGGTAAATATTGTATATGTTCACTTGATGTGAAATCAAAAACTATACTAGGACTAGTCATAGTATACAGAGAGAAAGGGATTCTTAAATGTCCTCCAACCAGGCATTTCTCAGTATCAGGTAGTGCTAGCTATTGCATTAAGGTTTATTTATCTCTAATGAAACATATGTATTTTGTCACTTACTAACTTTTTTCGCATATAGATGATATCCAGGTTCCTGATAGAAGTAAGACATTGTTATGATTGAGAATGCACCACACAGTATCTGTAAATACTAGATCTACAAAATATTTACAACACACATAGGTAATCTTTATATCACAGTCTATTGCATAATGGTGATAATCTTTCGTTTATAAATATTATAAATGTACACATAATTTTTAAGCAACATTACATAACTTCTATCTCACCCATCTGAAATTAGGAATAGAAAAAAATAGCATCCATCCATATCTTTCTCCACATTCCATTGTCCTCTAAAATAAACAAAGAAAGCAGCATTTCTATTATTATATTCCCTTTGGACCCATAACACTGTCATGGTCTGTATTTGAGCCTCTGTGAGGATGTGGTGGCTCAGGAGAATGTATTTCTGTTGCTGAGAGCAACATAACACGTATCTACTGTATTTGTGTATTTGTGTAGTTGTGTGAAATAAGGGTTCCGTAAATTGGTATGAGATTCATTTTGTGAGTGTGTGCTTTTTGACAGTATTTATTTTAAAGTTACTTGCATTTAATATTCCACAGTGGTGCCTAAAGCTGCTTAATAGGAGAAGATAATTTTCCTCTTCCTCACTGGTAAAAAAAGAAACGGAAATAGTCATTGTCACAATCCACAATGCATTCCAGTTACAAAACAGAAAGCAATAAATAAATAAATAAATGAAATAAACAAATAAAAAAACAAAACACTTCATACATTGTATATGTTTCTTTATATTTCTCAGAAAGGAAGACTCATGTTTATACTAGAGCTTTTAAATAGCCATTGCCAAATATTTTAGTTGGATTTACACGCACACACATATCTATATATATATATATATTGAAGTTTGATATA
>OMOT01088297.1:0-14153 GCA_900312575.1 Acanthochaenus luetkenii | reverse complement strand
TCCCTCTTTTCGGCCATAATACTGCATTCACTATCCCTCCTTTTTCACTGATATCTAGGTGGAAATCACCAGTGTAGTAAGGTAAAGCCAGGTATTCTGCCTGTGCCATATGTTGTTTTACAGATGTGAATGCATTTTCCCCTTCTATGGTCCATTCTAGTTGAGCGGTCAAGTTTCTGTTGCTGTACCCTGTTAGGTTCAATAAACCTAGCATTTGCTGCATGGTGGATTTGATTTGGGATAGGTCAATATTTCCAGGGTCTGCTCTGGTTTGAAACCTTATGGCATTCTAATGTATGTGTATCTCTGCCCTTCAAATGTAACTCATAACTGGTCGTTGCATGCTACGTGGCCTTCTAGCTGGTCTGTTATGTTCTATTGTGATGCTTTATTCTCAAACATTCTTCCCTATCTTATATCCCCTCTTTTATTCCTCTGCCCTGTTTATATAATATTGTCTCAGGGAATGTTTCTGTCCCCTGCTTTGTCTTTCAGACCGGTAAAGCAAGTTATGCACAATGTTCCTCTTTCGTTCCCAATGTTCCAAAATTATTTATCAATCGGTTCTCCGCAGGGTGTCACAACATTCGGCACAGTTCTTCAAAGTTATTCTGGTGAATACAGCTCTTTTGCACAGCCCTCTATCCCCTCTGTCGACACAGAGAAATACCTCTCTTATCATTTCCTTATTTAGCCACTGAACAGCGACCTCTCTGATTTTTTAAAACACACTGCGTGACATGTATGTATGTATGTATGTTTTCTCTGGTACCTTTTCCTCTGTTTAATTATGTTCATATGAATGTGTATGTGGAGTTTTAACCTTTAACCTATAACATTTTACAATTCCAAATTTTTCCCTGCAGTGTGTGTGGGGGAGGGACCATGCCTCACTCAAGGCTTAGTAGTTCAAAAAGTTTAAGTGGTTTCGCTTGTATATTTCACATGAGTACAAGCAGAAGTGGCTGATCATTTTGATGTATAATATGTGTATGTGGTGTTACAATTGTGGGAGATATCACAGTTCGCAAAAGTTAATACAAGATCAGGATTCAGCGCTCTATTTTTCAGATTTAGAGTGTACTGTGCTGTACTGCGCTAGTGTCAAACAAATTTTCATGGCAAGAAAACTATAAATGGTAACACTTACACTTACAGAGTTTACAATCGATCTCTTCGATAATTTGTAACACGCTATTCCCTAACATGCTATTTTGAAATTGGAATGGAGTTTCTGCTGTGGCTGAGTTATAAATACACAGATGTCTATGTAGATGTTTTAAAAACACAATAACTCAAAAAGTATCATTAACTGGTAGTATTAGTTGTATCATTAACAAAAATCAAAGCGCACATCATATAATTCAGCATATCACACGTGCATGTACTACAAAAACTGTTGGACTAGATATGGTTCAAAGGAGTCCAAAATAATCAGCAATAACTCATTAAATATGCATAATTATTAACATTTTGTTTAAAAAATGCATACATCTACTTAACATGCTGCACGTCTTGATATATAAAGCGTATTTGTCGCTTAAATGGTTTTTAAGTTACAGGTGAGCAAAGAATAGTACGAAATAATAATAATAATAGTAAGTATGCAGAGAACAAGCACTAATAATAATACATAATTCTAACAATCTCATACAGTGTACTTCCTCTCAGCTAGCCCACAAATAATAATAATAAAAATTAATATTGGCAAGCCCACTAATAATACATAGAAATACATTTCCTGGAGAAAATGTGTTGGCTAGCTGTATTGTACTGGATGAGACAGTAATATATGTGTATATGCCAATATATGCATATATGCATAAGGGCATCGCAGATGATCTGAACATTCAATGAATGGAGATTCTTCCTGTTAACATATGCATGTTCATCTACAGACGGTGCGCGTAAGGCAATTTTATAAATGAGGCACTAGGCCAGAAGGTATGGTTGTCCACCTGTGACCTTCCTCTGAGGGTGGAGTCCCGCAAGATGGCACCCCGGTTTGTTGGTCCGTTTTCAGTACAGAGGACCATCATCACTCTGCTGTTCGCCTTCAACTTCCCCGCACCATGCGTATCCATCCTACCTTCCATGTTTCCCGCATTAAGCTAGCTCACTAGTTCCTGCTACGGAGCCTCCACCTCCTCCTCGTCTAATTGATGGGTCGGCCACCTACACCGTAAGGATGCTGATAGATGTTTGCCGCCGTGGCAGGGGTTTTCAGTTACCTGGTGGATTGGGAGGGGCATGGTCCTGAGGAGCGCAGCTGGGTTCCTGCTCGGGACATCCTGGATCCGGCCCTCATCACAGAATTCCGTCAACAGCATCCAGGTTGTCCTGGTGGGACATCAGCTGTCATCCCTAGAGGGGTGGGGTGGGGGTTGTCCTGTTACAACCACTATGTAGTCCTCTCTGTCTCCCCTGTCTTCCCTCTTGCGTTTCCCTTGCAGGCCAGCAGATTCCCCCAGTGTTTTCCCCACGTGCACCCTTGGTCCCCTGCAAGCTGTCATCAACCATCTCAGTAGCCCCAGTGTATTTAGTCACAGTGTTCCTGTCAGTCTTTTCTTGTTCGTCTTGCTTGTTTACAATGCCGTACGTTCTCTGTTTCGTGTTCGAGTTTGCCTGTTCCATTGGAGTATATATCAGTACCCGTACCTATCCGCCTGCCTGGCCTGGAATAAATATATATATTTCTACAAGGAACCTCGTTTTGTATCCTGTGTCTGCACTTGGGTTCTAGCTGTAGCTACCCTGACAGTCTCTCCTATTCTGGAATTTTCAGTGTGCCCTTTTGTAGATCCCTCTCCTGATAATTCACCAGTAATGACAGGAGAAGTGCAAAACTTGAAGATAAATTACCCATTTGCGCTCCCAAGGATGCTGATAAGGAACAGGCCCTGTCAAACAACTATAAAACAAGAGGATGCATCCCTGGTCTGGTAATCCGGAAGGTGCCAGAGTGCCAGAGGTTCCAGAGTGCCAAATGATGCAAGCGTCATTTGTAGATGTGGGCGGGGGTTGTAGCAGGTCAGTTTTTGTGTGTGTGTGCTCCAGAGGTCACCTCTCGCCACTGTTAGGTTACACCCCCTAACCACATGCCTATTTGAACCCAACAAGACTAGTTGGACCCTTGCCCGCAGTAGTGGAATTTCACACTTAAGTGGTCATGAACACGTTTCAGTGGTCTACACAACTTTGTCTCTGAGACTCTCCTAATCGGCATCAACTCCACAAGTCCAACAGAGAACTTTCTTCATCCTGGTGAAGTAAGCCTGCAGTTTCTGCCTGACGCGCACGCACACTCAACAGTTCAGTGTGTCTGTATCCCCTACCTGCTTCAACGCTGCTATCCAGCCTAAACAGACGGCAAATCTTTGAGTGACCCTCGCACAGCTGTCCAGCTGGCTAAGTGCTGAAACTTATGCACTCCACCCTGCGTTGCAGCCCGGTCCAACTCTGAACCGCCAGCGGATCCTCTTCAACCATGTGCCTCGGGAAGCTGCATATCCTCAGACGCCCGGCATCAACGTGCTTCGTCTTCCTCCAGACCTCGTGGCATATGTATGATCATTGTCCGCTAGGCATCATTCATGCATTACACATTACACACTTCAAGGAATACAACATACACATTATTATGGCTCCCTGTAGTTAGTGACGGTATTGTTTTAAGTTAATGATTAAGTGTTTTCACATAGTTATATTGTCGCCAAGAATGTAGGCCTACAATATCGACTCCCACTGCCTCTCCAGATCTTAATGTAACTTTGTACCCTCATTTGTGTATCACTTAGCTTTATAAAAATAAAAAAATAAAAACTTGTCACTGCAAATCATTACAAAGTTATTCTGACCTTTATCCTATGATGAAACATTTCTATCCTTATGGGAGTGGTCTCTTCCACGATGACAATGCTCCCATCCACAGGGGAGTGGTGTGAATCATATGCTATGGCCTTTGCAGTCACCAGATCTCAACCCAACTGAACACCTATGGGAGATTTTGGACCAACATGTTAGACGGCGCTCTCTACCACCACCATCAAAACACCAAATGAGGGAATATATTTTGGAAGAATGGTGTTCCATCCCTCCAGTTTAGTTACAGACATTTGTAGAATCTATGCCAAGGCCAGTTGGACCAGTTTCCAATCAGTCAGTTGGAGATACCAACCAATGGTTATCACTGATCACAAACTGAGTCAACACCCCTCACCTGTTTGCATCAGATCAGTGTAGTATTTTTGATTGATTAATAAAGTTGAAGTTGAAGGTGTGCAATGTTTTAATGACTTTGTTTTATTTAATGTTTTATTGAATCTGAGCTTCTTTGATCCCTGTTGCCATTGGCAGGCTAATTTGTTAGGCTAACTTTTCTGAGTTTTAACTTCACACTTGCACTCCCTTATATTATTATATTATATTGGTATTATTATTATCTTTTATGTAGGGCCTCTGCTCCGCATTCTACTCGATTTGAGTTTGTAGGCCTACTTTATCTTGCACTTCACTTGTAGTGCATAATATCGGATCTGGTATTGTTTGCCATTTTTGGTTTTGCTGGTTCAATGTGGCAGGAATGTCTTCACTGTTACTTGAGCTAATGGTTTATTCCTGGAATTTCTGTGTTTTGTATTTCTGATGCTTGTTATTGTCAATGTATTTTGATGTCCTTATGTCTGATGTGTTTTTGATGCTTGTCGCAGACCAAATTTCCTTCGGGATGATAATAAAGTTGAAGTTGATTGGCTAAAAGTCACGTAAATACATGCTCTGCTTATCTTTGGTTAAATGGTGTATGTAGATGCTCTATTGGCTGCTGAATTAATTGTATTTGATCTAATTGGTTGATTTAATCAGCTTGTTAGTAGATAAATTGTGTTGAGATGTTCAGTTCTGGAAGTGCTTTTGACACAGGTTCTCTAGCCATCAGACTAATAGGGATTTTAATCTTAGCGATAGCTGCTATATTACACAACAGAGAACCCTGGGAGTCTCAGAGATCAGAAAATGATACTCAAGGTTGCTGAAATAATCCCTGGTTACAAGTGTTTCAACCTTGTTAGTGTGAAATCATGTTTTTTCTGTCGCCTCCATGTTTCAAATGGTACCAAACACTACCACTATCCATGAACCTTAGAGGCCGTTATGATGGTGATAGCACAAGTTGTGTAGTGGGTGTCAACGTCGATTTGGTAGGCATGCCAAGCACATAAGACATAGAATTATAGAATGTATGCATGTCACATAATGTAAACAAACCTTCAACAGTGTGTCATGTCATGTTCGCCAACTGAGACATTCAAAAGCAGTATAGCGCAATTGTGCACTCCTGACCGATAGTTGCTATCGGGTACAAAACACTGGACCATGTTCTTGTCTGTTGTAACGTTAGGTCTATCATGTATGTCTAGCTCTAGATATGCTTCGTATCTCCCACCTGACAAGATGACGAAGTGACAGTGATGTGCTCTCTGAGCTCTGTAATTGGGGGACTTCGATGGCGCGATTATCTCTGGGATGAGTAGTTTCGTTACCCTCTAAGGTCCATATGACTAGGGTACAGACTTCCCCCCCCGCCATTTATACTAATTTTTTTCAATGCAGCTGCTATTTGTTTTAGCTAATGGTTAATCCCATAGCAGTTCAAGGTCATTCAACTGTTGGACCACTCTAAATGGCATATCAATCAAAATGTGTATGCCAAAAATTGATGGGGTTATTTATTCCGGAAATAGTCACCATGTCTTCATGTCTCAACTTTATATGAAACTCAATTTACAAGTCTTTTTATCCCCGATGAAGGCCACGTGCCGAAACGCGTTGGTTTTAAGAATAAATAGTTCTTCTCAGTACTGCAAGTGTAACTGGAATCCTTTGAACACTAACGCGATAGAAACAGTTCTGACAGACCTTTCATCAAATGAAGTAATGACACAAATAAGATCTTCTTTACACTTTAGTTTTTGCTATACATCCCATTACGGGAGGCAGTAGCTCAGGAGGTAGAGCTCCCGTCCCGCAACCGCAAGGTCGGCGGTTCGAGTCCAGCTCCTCCTGGGGATGTCCTTGAGCAAGACACCTAACCCCAAAAGACACCTGCTCCCCGGGCGCCGTAATGGCAGCCCTCTGCTCCGGGCCCCCCTAGCATGTGTGTGTTGTGCAATTTACTTGTGTGTATCCGGGGGGGATCCGTGATGGGTTAAATGCAGAGAATAATTTCACTAAGTGTGTGCGGTGCTCTGTGCATGTGTGTGACAATAAAGGATACATTAATTAAATTACAAGTAGCAGATATTTTTGGCCATGCTATAATGGTGAGATGCTGCCACCTTGTGGACATAAAGCATTTCCATGTAACTGCAAGCCTAATCCATCAGATTTTAATCATGAATCAGTCTTATCAAAAGGGTTTAAAAACGCACATGACTTAATGTGTTGCCAAAAGTGGCACAGAACAGCCTTCAGCCCATTAGACAAATGATCACACAAATAAAACTAGTTTTCATGCACTTCTTTAATATATCAGTTTTTCATATTCACAACAGATACATTAAGCTCTCTCTCCTTATGATACAGCCTTAAATATTTTACACAGAAACATTTTTCTCAGAAATCCGCCTATCAAAATGTCTTTGTCTCTTCCTTTTGAACATTTTATTTCTCATTTAGTAGTCTCCATGCCTCCTAGCAAACTGACAGTATTTCCTTTGTACAGCTATTTACAGGTGAAAAACAATCTCCCAAAAGTTTTCAATGATAGTTCTCAGTTGAGAGGGATTGTTGGGTTTAAGGTGCAGGCAAGGAGGAAAGGGGGGAATGTTGAAGGATGAGAAGAAAAACAAAAAAACACCAAAGGTTTAGCACTAATTTTTACAGGAAGTGTGCCAGAAGAGGCCTGTAAGAGGTGGGTGGTGGAGAGGACACCCTCAATGATGTAGATCCACGTTGATTCTTGTAGCTTCAATGGAGTAATGCTTTTAGGAGATAGAATATATACCTCTGTAACACCATTCTCATAGAAAATAAAGATCTCTAAGGAAGAGAAATACAGCATAATTACGGTTTAATTCTTCAGGTCCCATCATCTGAACAGAAAACTGACAGACCAATCTGAAAATGTGCAACAACAGACCCCAATATAGGCCTACAGCAGACAACTACCACTGGTATTAGGGTTTGACCGATATGGGATTTTGAAGGCCAACACTGATACTGATTATTTCTGCACTGAAGCTGCCGATAGCCGGTTTTGTGCCAATATGCAATACCTTAAAATGTAGCCATTTTCATGCCCAAGAAGTTCCAAAAAATGTAATTTAATTAGAAACTGTTTTTATGCAAGTGTGGTCCATCATATCAGAGGGGGACAAAACTGAATATGTAATAAAATGCCAATATAGACGAGATATATCTGTCTAATCCTCATCTGCATCACTGTGTGGGAGTCAGGTAAAATGTATCATAATGGGAATAGATTAGGTATGTAACAAAATGTGTAACAATATAGCTGCGGATGGGAAGATGGCTGGGGGTTTGTTTGTGACAGAAACATTAATGATCCTTGATGAATCTGAAGAACTTTTAGATGTTACCGTTTAGATGGATACCTCAAATGTATGGATTTGACCACAATGTCCATTTATCAGTTCAATAGCACACAAATAGTCACTATTTCCCCTCTTATATAATTTTGGATGCGTTAAAATAAGCTTCTGCTGCTGGAGGCTTTATAAAATATGGTTGAATCCCTAACATCTTACTTAGCTGACACTTTGGCCTTCCCAGCAGAACATTCACAGTTCAGCTCCTGCAGACGAATGATGCATTGGAAATTGAATTTTGGATCTTCAACTCACTATGACTGCATCACAATTTATTCTTCAATAAAAAAAGAAAAGGCAAGTCGCTCATTTGCTTCGATCCATCTCTACAAAGTGCAAGTACACAAGTCACAAAGACCAAACAAGCATTGAAACAATGACTGATACCTTAAAATAAAGCGCTTTCTGAAAACAAAAATCAATAAAACAGAATTCACATAAATAAGTCTATCTGCAGGCCTGCCTGTGCAGAAAAAGGCAAACGACGACAACAAAATAAAAATAACCTGTAAAACACATATAACCATTAACACACACTGGAATGAAAAAGTACAGGTGTATAGAAAGTAAAAGTGTGATTGAAGGAACATTTCCAACCTTCAAGACAAACTGTAGAGGATCACCAGTCTTTTCAGCAGGTAAGTTGCAGCCTTATAGTTAGCAGCTGCAATGATCAATTCCTCCATTTTAAGCTGAGTGCAATATTAAAGCCACAACAAAGAAACAAAAAAACAACAATAAAACACCAATGAGATGACATGCACTTGGTGTCGCCGCAAAAAAAACAATGTTTTGACCTCCCCCTGACAAAAAACCCTCCAGAAAAAACTAAAAGGAAAAGCAAAGCTGCCATGATATTACCAAAAACACTGTGTTAACAACTCTGCTTATGCAGCCAAGCTTAGAGAAGCCACAAGTACACACTACTTACGGCATACAATGTAAACGCTGGCAGCAGCTTTGCTTAGACCAGGGACTTCAAATGGAGTAAGGAACCCCTCTTCTGTAGCTTCGATCACCAATCAAACTTTCATTTTCCCAACCAAATAACAGGACCAGTGTTTGGCAGGACAGGCCTGACTTTTCTATTTGAAATCTAAGGAAAGAATGGCATCTTCTGCTTTCAAATGAATGTGCTCTTTAAAAGTATAATTCAAGCAAAAATCTGAGTAGAAATGTAATGGTTGTCATTTCATCACAGGTGTAGATTTTGGATGAGGTACATGAAAAGGCAATATGCTGTAGAGTTTGGTCAGCTCATTTGCTAAAATGGAAAGAGCTAACCTTGGTAATATTCACTCCTGTACTGCATGAGGCAAGTTAATTTATAATGTGGTTTGCAGTTCACAGGGAGGAATTATTTCTCCTCAAATGAATAAAAAATAGCTACCATCTCTTCAAATGAAACAAATGATGAAAAATAATAATAAAAATTCTCTGAACATCAGCATTCCCCTGCTAGCTGAAATATGAGAAAAAAATATCTATCTTTCAAGTCATCTTCCTTTAGGGTTAACCCCTGTGACCTCCAGCTCATCTCAGGGAACTGGCTTATGCCTTGGCCTTCCATCGTATGCAACCAATGAGCAGTAAGGGATGGAGGCCACTTCTCCCACAGCTTACTTTGACATTGGTCAAAGTGCGGTTTCAGCGACCCGGCCGACCAACCGAACTCCCTATTCACTGGAGACGAAATGACGAGGCAAGTTGCCGCCAAAAACCTTGACATCTCCCAACATTTCACCTCCGTCTCCCCTCCTTTTCTGTTCCCTTCATCCATCCCACCAGCACGCAGGCTATGCCGCTCAGTCGATCCCAGAGTTCGCCATCTCCTCCTCAAAACTGGTTTGGTTTGAATATTTTTGCTTTTGTTTTTGTTCTCCTTTTATGTCATTCAAGTTTTTTTTATTGTTTTTTTACTCAATTTTGTTTGTCGGTGTGGCTGTTTGTCAAAAGGACTGCCTTCTTCAGGTTGAAAGAGGAAAAAACAGCACATTCTTTGACACTAAATTTTTTCAGTAATGAATGAATCCACCGCAGGAACACAAGACTTTTCAGAAGTGACGAGGGATGGACTGGTGGAATCTTCTGCAGCACTTATTTAAATGCTGAAAACTCCCCTGTTAAACAATACAGATTAAGGACCAATCAGTAAGCAAATCCTTACCACTGCTGCAGCAATCATAAGGATTTCAATAAGGGAGTTTAGTGTTTGGGAATCTTCTCATCACATTTTAATTCAACCAATTCAAACAAAGCAGGAGTGAAAGTTTACTTTGACTTGCTCATCTCCTCTCAGGCAACAAGGTTATTGTCATTTAAGGAGGAATTTATATCCTCACAGTACAACTCTCCTCGTGTCCCTCATCCAGCTCCCTTACCAAACAGTTTGCTTTGGTTTACAGTAGGGTTCAACCAATATGTTTTTAGTTTTTTTCTAAGGCAGACATCGATACTAACGATACTTGTGCTGGTATTCCGTATCTTTAAAGTTGACCATTTCATGCCAAATAAAATCCAGAAATGTGATTCAGTGTTTCCTCCATAATTTCATTATTTTCAGGGCGTAAAAGCCTCTGAAACAGCATTTAGACCATCATGGGACACTAAAACTCTCCACTGAAACCCAGGATAATAATACCAATACATATTTGTGTGGAATCTGATCAACATGTCACATTATAATCAATTCAGGTTAAGGTCTTCCAATAGACAATGAGTGTAGTATTGATCAATTTTGTAATAAAAATGTAATCAATCAAACTGCATCATACGAAACCGATATACAAGTCTAACCCTCGAGTTTACAGACTTGTCTTATGGAACCTGCACAGTGTGTGTATGCTTGTACTTCTACCCTTGTGAGAACTAGTTTGAGTTTTAGACCTTCAGTGTAAGGACAAGTGAAGTCATTTAGGCCAATCCCCACTTCTTCAAGGGACTAATTTAGGATAAGGATTTGGGAATTAATGTAGTCAATGGAAGGTCCTCACAAGTATAGTGAGATAAATGCGTGTGTGTGTGTTGTGAGCTGACCATAGCCACCAGCCTGGATGGGGGTTTTGGGTGAGGCGCAGGCATACAGGCTGAAGTCCTCCGTCTGAAAACCGGCCCGGTTTAATGAAGGCTCCGAGGCGCTACGGTGAATTTTGGGTAACGAGCGAGCCAGCAGCTCAATGGATGCCAAGATCTGACAGAATACACATCCACAGGTTCATTTGGTCAAAATCATCATCATCATCATTACAAAAAAGCACCATACAGACTGTTGTATCAGGAATTAAATGGAGTCGTTGAGGAGTCTCTTTCTTTCGATTAGTAAAACACTGAGGCCATCATGTGGCAGAGCCAGTTGAGACTGTAAAGAAAATCTAAAAGGAAATGGTACCGTACAAAGCATAAAAATAAACTTTAAATCACTGCCATCTTCACACCTGACAATTTTAAATTCACAGAAATAACAAGATATAAATAAGATAAATTAAACGTAATATCGTCTCAACTGATTGAGATGCTGTAGATTCACCCTATTTGCCGAAATAAAATTGTGGTGCCGGGTATGGACACTTTTCCACACACATTAAGTGACAAATCAAAATTTCAGAATGACATCCAAACTGCCTCCTAAACAGCAGCGAGTGAGTGCCAGAGAAAGCTGGACTCACTTTTGTCCCTTTGGTATCATTTGGCATAAAGCATCAGTGACCTGCCAGGTTGGTAAACATCAGTGTGCTTTGTGCAGTTTACCGACAGGATTTCTGGGCACTGAAGTCCTCAAAATTCTAACAGTTACCTCTCACAGCTATTTGGGGCAGCAAATGTGCAAATGTGACTAGTGCTGTGTTAATGTGAATTCAGTGATGTTATTTCCAGATCTGGGTCCAATAGTATTTGCCAATAATTCTTAGTGCTGGTTTTAGCATCTTTGGAGTACCAGATGAGTTGGTTTTACCATATCAGGACCAATGTTCCATCTAAGTATCCAGTCCTGTGCTATGGAAGAGTCTGCAGGTTTTCATTCCAACCAATTACTACAGCAACTCATCTCGCTGACTAACACTATAACTAACTATACTAATTTGATGCTCAAATACTTTCCTGAGTTTTTATGTGGCAAATACCACCCATCTGTCACCTCAGCTGATCCCAACAAAATATATAAGCATTTGCATTTATTTCTAGACGTCTCACCTGAGGGAAGAGGGGACGCTCCTCTCTCTTTTTCTTCAGGCAGTCGGCCATCAGTCTCTTCATGGCCTTTGGACAGTTGCTGCGCACCTTGCTCAGGTCAGGAGACAAGTAACCTCGACCCACCATGAATATGATCTAGAGGGGAGAAATTGTAAAATCAGGAGTAGGGATGGGTCATTTGAATATTCGTTTGTAGGGATCGAAATAGACTTTTGTAATAACTTTACTATTGGGATATACGTTTTACACACACTTGTAAAGAACATGCATGTCATTCACAGTCTTGAGTTTCCAATAATTTCTACAACTTTTTCTGTGACGGAATGATTGGATCACATACTTCTTTGTCATAAAAAACATTCACTAATTTAGGTTATTTTATGAATTTACTATGGGTCTTCTGAAAACATGACCAAATCTGCTGGATGAAAAATGTACTCACAGCAATGCTAATATTTGGTTTAATGTCCCATGGCCTTTTTCACCTCAGTTAGGGGCTTTTGGTAGCCATCCTTAAGCTTACCCAAAATAAAACAAGAATAGCTCTACATCTATCAGGTCAATATGCATGATCTTGGCCTCTATGGATATACAATAACTATAATAATACAATATATTCCCAATGTATATTCCCAGTGTCAGTAACCTTCTGACTGTTACTATGGAGAATGTAAATTTTAATTCTTGCCTAAAATGTCTCCTAAATTAGACAGTGGATACCATGACAGCAATGATCTCACTGAATCTATTTAGCAAGTCCTTGACTACCACTGTATCAAAGTAGATAGAAATATAGCAAAATAGACTGTAGATTCTACAAAGATTTTAGCGATCAAAGGACCAGGCGGACTCTCCATTTTGGAGTATCCAAGTGTGCCAAATAGGTTTTTTACCTCTTGGAAGGGAATCAATGATTTCCACTATACAATGCAAGTTCTTCAACATTGTAAATGTTAAAAAACACAAGACAGTGTATTATCATGGAGGATATCATAGGACCAGGCTATCCACAAGCTCTCTAAAAAACATGCCTCATGGCGTCCATGTTGGCCAGAGAAGTGTGTGGCTAGACTACAAATGACAACAAAAGCATAAGTAAACAATATTAGTTGCTTTTGATGACAATTGCATTGGGAAATGATGAAATAATTAAACAAACACAAAATGTGCCATGTGGACTGCAAAATGTCAGGACTTTGGGAAGGCCATTCTAAAACCTTAATTCTAGCCTGATTTAGCCATTCCTTTACCACTTTTGATGTGTGTTTGGAGTCCCAAGACCCAACCTTCTGGCTGATGATAATCCTCCATTATTTCATTTTACCTTTATTTTACCAGATAAACAATTGAGATTAAACATCTCTTTTACAATTGTGACCTGGCCAAGAAGGCAGCAAAGTTACACGTCGAATTATACATGAATACATGTGGAAAAACAAACACAACAAAACTGAACGAGACTACTATACATACATCAAGAATGCATATCCAACTGAAATCTTAAAACATGTAAAAAAACAATAAAAAAACACCATGGCTAACATGGTACAAATTGCAGAAAGCATGACGTAAACAACTAGCATGTCACAACAATCATAATACAAGAACTATCAATCCTCAAGACATATCAAAATCCACAAAACATACAAAGAAGAGGCAACAAAAGCATGACAAAAGTTTATACATTGAGGCAAGAGCAGCTAGTGGTAAGGATTTCTGTAATGTTTTGCTTAACCCCTTAAGGGTCCGTCGGGTCGATAGCGATAATTATTTGCATTATTATTATTATTATTATTATTTTTTATTAAAATGGGGATCTTACGCTTCAAAAACAATCCTCCCAAGTGTATTTGGTCCAAGAAAAAGCTGATAAACAGTCATCCAAATGTTTGAGTTCCAAAATAAAAGATCTTGAAATGGAAGAGGCAGTACAACGCAGCTATATGAAACTAGACACTCTACCTGTTCAAATGATAGCAAGCAATCAATAGTCAAAGCTAAACAACTCCTGTCAGCCCCACAGCAAGCACACAGCCAAACTTCGCATCCAAGTGTCCGTGTGGCAGATTTTGTTTTTATGTCTCGTTATTTCATACATTTTCAATGCAATTGTCATCAAATGCAACACATATTGTTTACTTATAGTTTCAGTTTCATTTTGAGTCCATCCACATGCTTCTCCGTGCTATCAGGTTTGTTTTATAGAGAGTTCTGCATAACCTGTCCCTACATCTCAACAATACTCGGTCTTGTCTTGCCATCTTTTGGCCGTTTGGTAGAACTACAGATGAGGACATCAACATAATCTTATTCTATTCTACTCCTCGCAAGCTTTCCAACAAGGGGTCATGTGTC
>OMOT01088296.1:0-15784 GCA_900312575.1 Acanthochaenus luetkenii | reverse complement strand
GGGGCACAGAGCACTGCTGGTTTTCTCTTCTACCAGGTAGTTAATTGCATTCACTTGGCGTCCCAGGTGTAAATCCTTCCCTGACTAGATGGCTGAAATGAAAACCAGCAGTGCTCTGTGCCCCGAGGACCAGGGTTGGGAAACACTGGTGTAGAGGATCCTCCTCTGGAGACGTTGGATGCCGCGGTCTCAGTGAAGAGATGGATGGAGAGCCAGGATATTGCGTAAAGCCCCAGTTGTGGCCTATCATGCGTTTTTAAGGCTACTTTCACAGTTTTTTGTTACTTGTAAGCCGTACTGTTATGTTGTTTTTTTATATATATATATATTATTATTATTATATTTTTTTACATATGTTAGTGCTCCTAATTTTTGGCTGGTGTTCCCAAATTTTGGCTGGTGCTCCTAACTTTTTAAGTTGGGAGCACCAGTGCTACCAAGTGAAAAAGTTAATTTCGAGCTCTGCTATCATGGTGTTATCCACTGTTTAATTTAGAAAACATTTTTGGCGGAAAAAAATATATCAAAATTTCTCCGTTGGTTTATCTGAGTTTACTCTGGCATACTAACTGTCAGAAGGTTATTGACACTGGAAATATATTCTATCCAAGCCTCCAGACGAACTGATTTCCTTGGAACGTGAATGCAAATAGATCTAGTGTGTTCATGCAATGGAATTGAAAGATATGCAGAACTCGGATCTACTTCAGTGCAATATTTGGAGTCTGCTGGCAGTGCTGCTAAAATGCCATTTGTATCTGGTACGATCAGAGCAATAGGAAAAACCGCCTCATTTACTTGTCTCAAATCTTGAGTAAAGCGATATTTATTTGTTCCCGGCTTTCAAATTGCATTTTTGGGAGTATTATTGGGAGATTTTTGTTTAACAATAACTCCTTGTTGCAATAAACTTTCAATACCTGGTTTAATGTCTTCTTCCTTTTCTTTAGACAGTGTATATTGTTTTACATAAACAGGATACTTATTGTAATTGATATGAGCCTGGTACGGTGGAATATTTAACAAGCCCACATGGTTAGCATGTAACGCCCTTAATTCTGAGGGAACCGAAGCCAATATTGAAAGTGTAGTTAGAAAGATCTCTATATCCGATCCCGTTTGAATTTGAGGTTTCACCGTGTTTTGTAAATCTTTACTGAAAAAAGTTGTAGAATCTTCACCATACAAACAGACTACATAATCTTTGTTATGTTCTTCATAATCAGGGGAGCAGTCTATGTATTGATGACATGATTCCAATAAAGGATCAATGTCGGCAAAATCATGACTGCGCAAACAAAAATTATGTACAATCAGAACTATTTTTCCATAACATTAATACCCCATGCAGTGATACATGAAGACGTTGTGGAATATCTTGTAATAGCTCTATGACAATTGTCTTGGTCGCAAAAGGCGAATTTACCGGTTTAAAGGTTAAGAGTTTAGCCACTGTTGCATGACATTTAATTTCTTAATTCCTACCACCGTGAAGAGATCAGTCACAAAGGTTGCATCAAGCAGAATGGAGGTAGCTCTGTAAGAGATAGAAACACAATTAGTATCTATAATCTCACATTCGTCCAGGCCTTTTGCATATGTCGGCGTCTCTAGTTTCCCCATACCATACCATTTTCGCTGATGTGTTGTGCTTTTTTCTCTGCTGATACCCTGTTACTATCGTCTGTTTATTTGTTATAAGACTAATTATTCTCTTGAATTCAACACGTAGGCATTCCTTCATGCAGTTAATTTGTTCCATTACAGTTCTTTCAGAATCATTACCATATTTATTCTCTATGCTTTCAAAAGGTCTTTTATAATTAATTTAATAGCCATTCATGGATACATTTAATCCGCCACGTCTTTAAAAAAAATATACCATAGGAATTACTTTAAGAGGTGCATTCACATCTGTTAATTTACTCTTACTATCATTTGACTGAAATGGTAACCAATCTGTCAACTCCTCGTCCTCCTTTGGGTACTCAGACTATTCTGGCGGACTCGAGCTGGACAGGGAAGGATACAATTTGTTAATAGAAGGTTTAATATCAGCAGTTGAAGAACTTGATTTATTAACATTATTTTTATTTTTAATATCTTAAATAGTAATGACATTTGCTAATTTTGCCAACCTATTGCTCTTTTTATGCGCTTTTTTAGCATTACCAGGCCATTGGTCAGACATCCTCCTTTCCCAAGCTTCCAAAACCTCTTTCATATAGCATAGATCCCATCTAGGATTTGGTACAGCTAAATTATCAACTATATACTGACAAACTATATTCATTTTGGATTTTTCAAAACTGCCTTCTCTCGGATATCGGTTGTCTGTCGATTCTGCCAGGTCAGAGAGATGGGGCTCAACATAGAAAATACCTTATTTGGTTTGCATCCGTTCTCTGGGTGACATATCATTTACTGTTTAGTAGGGACTGTTAACAAATGTGGATTGGTTTTCAACATTTCTTTCATGGCCTTCCGTTCTAGCTTTGGTAAATCTTTTTCCGTTTTGTATTGGATGTTTTAATCGTTTTACTGGCTTGTGACCCCATACTTTCAATAGTATCATACAGTCATGCACATAAACTTGTCATGCAAAATGTTAAATAATAAAATATCTAAAACAAGACAAAACACATAGAACACACCTGATAACTTCAAGACTCTCTTTATGACTCTTTATTATTACACTTGTTTTGAAAGGAAATATAGATGTTACTGCAGGAGAGGTTATGTCGTAATTTTTTTGGAAGCGAGTAAATGACCATATATATATAACAGTTTGCATTAATAGCGCAATCGGAAATGTTCAACCGTTCTCACGACTATGAACAATCCTCGATTCATATCGGCATTTAGTAAATTAAATGTCCCTGTTATCTCAACAACACTGAATCTCTTTGCAAGTTCAACCAGACTGTCGCGTCTCTCTCCTTATCGACCTATTGAATAATGGTAGAGTTCGTCCTTAGGAGGCACATGACAAAGAGTCACTTACGTCAGACTTTTTACTGATCCTTCGCCAAATTGATAGGTTGAGATCTGTACAGGAATGAAGTCAGGATGGAGAGGAGTCAAGGAGCAAGTCATCAAGTGCATTTATTGGCACGCGTGGATGTGTAGCCCATTCACAGGATATGACCGGTCTGACACATGAAGCTTGACAGTTAAAAGTTGCTTATATCCTTTGGCTAGTTTCCATACAAGGTGACAACTACTTTCTATCTATAAACGGCATAGTGGAAACGTGCGTTATACCTATTGGCTGGTAGCCAAACACCTCCCATTACTAGGAATATCACATGCTTGTTTTGCACTCTGTCTCTTGATTGATAGGCGCAGATGCTTCTCATCTCCTCTGCTGCAGTGCAAGCAAGGAAGATAAAATTAGCCAAGCAGTCTTGTAGTCTCCAAATTACATACTAACAATGGACCTCTTTCTCGAACGCAGTTAAGAAAAAGTTAAGAAGAATTTCTTCTTAAGTCCACTTAGGATGTTTCCGTGACAATTCTGGCATTCATGAAAGGTTTCTTATCTGTGATTCATTCTCAGCTAAGAACAGGATTTAAGAACACGAAAGAGCAGTCTTTAGAGTGCGTTGTGTTCTTAAGAGCTGAATTAGTGAGAAATCATCCGTTCACATCAATTCTACAGACATCCTCGATTTAAATACTGTGGCAGACGGAGGGAGTTTTTAAGAGGGTAAAGATGAAGATGGGGTGGTGCGGGCCCTTTCCTGCAGGGGCGCTAGAGCCCAGTGACGGCCGTCCGCCCCAATCAGCAGCAGATAGGAGACAGCTGAGCCCGTTAGGAGGATCGAGCAGGGCCAATTGGGAAAGAGAGCGGCAGGCTTCAAATAGAGGGAGAGAAGGCAGAGAGAGGAGTGTGACCCGTGGGAGGAAGAGAAAGAGCGGCGCGAATAACAAGCGAGGACGGAAACGATTGTGTATGACTATTCGGACTGAGAACCCTGCTGTGTGCTCGATCCCTGCCTGTCTGAGAACCCCTGTTGGTACTGACCCCTGCCTGTTGAACGACTCATCTCCTGCCTTCACCCCCGGACTGGATGACAACCTGAGAGATATATCGAACCCTGGAACGGACTACGACTACCCCCTCACTGACATTGTGAATCAGAGAGGGACACCTTACCAGCCGGAAACAGTTATTTACTTGCTGTTTCCGGTATTTCGCCGTGTGGACAATCCCTTTCTGAGATCCGGCTCGGTGGACACTTCTTCAACCCCCAAGTGTGCCACAATACTTAGAATAATAATAAATATGAAAATATTTGTAGCATTCACAATTACTAAATCACATTTAGAGTCATGATTCTACGAGGCATCGCAAATAAATAAATAAAAGCTCTACACGAACACTGCAAATGGCAGTGAATAAATAAATAAACACTAAACTCAGTCGCGTGGATATAGAACCAAAGTGGAATAGAATGGACACATCTAAATTCTGTAAATAAACATAATCATAAAATATATCATATGGGCCTACATAATATAGATAGGACCTATCAAGATCCACAAGTAGAGCCTACTATATAATTATTCTTCAATCTTTAGTTTTCTACAGTTTAGTCTGCCCGTCCACATTTGTCTGAAGAGCTGATCTTTCCCAGCAGTTTCTGATTGCTCATCAAATGAGCATGAACGTCTTTGCAAGAGTGCTATACTAAAAATATCTAATAAAGAGAAAAGGAGCCAACTAGTAGATCTAAATGAGCAACAATCAATGGAATTACAGAATTGTTTAATACAAACTGGTAACTGTGTGTAACGGCAGTGTGGCGCCTTAAACAACATTTTAAATAGTTGATGCATAATGTTACACTTATGGAACGAAAATAGATATTAAAAAGTATAATTTTCGCAAAAACCCGGACATTTTAAGGAATTCATTAAAAATAGACAATGTTTTAGGACTCACAAAGAAGACATGTCCGGGTAAGAGGAAATGTCCGGGTAAAAGAGGACGTTTGGTCACTCTAGTATTAATAGTCCATGTACCGTCTTGTTCTCTGTTGTTATTTTCTTATTGTTGGTTATAATTTCATAGTCCATATTTGTTCTCTGTTGTTATTTCCTTATTGTTGGTTTTATTCCCCCCCCTTGCTTAGTGTGACATTATAAGAGCCAGTGGAGAAACATTCCACTGCTCATCTTACTGGTATGCATGTGACGAATAAAACCTTCTGTTTTGCACACGTTACTACGTTTTCATGCCCTCATAAGGAGCTGGTGAGGCATTTCTAAGTAATGTAAAAAAAATAAAACCAACAATAAGAAAATAACAACAGAGAACACGACGGTATACTAGGGTGACCAAACATCCTCTTTTACCCGGACATGTCCTCTTTCTGGGTCCTAAAACATCCGTCTGTTTTTAACGAATTCCTTAAAATGCCCGGGTTTTTGCGTTGTTTGTTCCAACAATAATATTGTTTTTCATTCCATAAGTGCAATGTCACGCATCAACTAGTTAAAATGTTGTATAAGGCGCCGCACTGGCGTTACGCAGTTACCAGTTTGTATTAAACTATTCTGTAACTTTGTTGGCTCATTTTCTCTATATTAGACATTTTTAGTATAGCACTGGTCTCTTAATTGTCCTTGTGTGTGTTTATGTATGTACCGTAATTTCTGGACTATAAGCCGCTACTTTTTTCACACGCTATGAACCCTGCGGCCTATACAATGATGCGGCTAATCTATAGATTTTTACGGGCTAACGGCCACCAGCGGGGCGCTCTAGCAGGAAGCGCAAGAGCGAGACAGACAGGTGGAAGAGATAATACGCAGAGGAAGACGCTACCGTAGTTTGATTGTTTTGAAGAGACATTTTGCACATCGTGCACACACCCCGTGGAAAACACACGAAGAAATGCGTATGATGCAGCTTTTAAGTTAAAGGCAATCGATCTAGCTGTGGAAGTAGGAAATAGAGCTGCTGCTCGTAAGCTTGGCATCAATGAATCGATGGTGAGACGTTGGAGACAGCGTGAAGAACTGACTGGCGAGAAATCATTCACCAAAACTGGCCGCATGCGAAGAGCAACATTTGCGCAAGTCTGCCAGTGGATCCTGACAGCGTGGAGCAGTGTGAAAAAATCCACCATCACCAACGGGTTTCGAAAGGCTAGACTGCTGCGTGATGAAGTGGACAGCACAAGTGCGCCGAGAGACAACAGTGACATTTGAGAGCGACAACGAAAGAGAGACTGAGAAAGTGTGTGATGAAGCCATTCTGAGGCTGTTCAATTCCGACACTGTTTGGAAAAAAAGCATAAATATCTCATGTTACAACACCTGGACACCTGCGGCTTATAGACAGGTGCGGCCTATTTATGTATAAAGTTGTGTGGTTTTTTTAATTTAGTTGGTGCGGCTTATATTCAGGTGCGCTCAATAGTGCGGAAATTACGGTATGCGTTTTTATTTTGCACCTGGTTATTTACAGAATGTAGGTGTCCATTCTATTCCACTATGGCTATATTCACGCGATTGAGTTTAGTGCTTTTATTTATTGTCACGACGCCTCGTAGAATCATGACTATAAATGTTCAACGTAATTGTTAATGATACAAATATTCTCGTATATATTATTAATATAATTATTTAAATCCGAGGATGTCTGTAGAATTTATGTGAATGCAATTACCAATGATTTCTCACAAATTCAGCCCTTCAGGATACGGCAATCTGGCCAATTTACGCCTGCTTTACCGTGTTCCTAAATCCTGTTCTTAGCTAAGAACGAACCCCAGATAAGAAAGCGTTCAGGAATGCCAGAATTGTCCAGGAAATTTCATAATTAGACTAAATATGAAATTTCTTCTTATTTTTGGCATAAATACGTTCCAGGATGAGGGCCATTGTCCTGAACTACCTACTAATTGGATGAGACGTCACTAGATTCAATTTTGCTGTCAATATAAGCGTTTTTGTGAAAAGTCTTGGCTCATTGGCTCAGTTTTTTGATGTACACTTTTCTTATGCTGGGATTTAGATATTGGTCCAAAGAGTGCGTGTAATGATTTCCATGCAGATTGCTGAAAAATCCTAGGAGGAGTAGGGATTGAAGTGTTTTCCATAAAATTCTAAATAATTCTAAAATAAAAACAAAATAACCGGAAGTCATAGGTTCTTGTGGCAAATTTGTTCCTCGTGCGGGGGGGCATCTGTGGGGAAAATCAGGTAGGTCAAACGGGGCAGGAGATATGCCTGTTCAAAGTTTGCGTTTCCAGTCGATCGCTGTCGCGCCCCATGTGGCCAAGTGGGGTTCAAATTGCTTGAATTCAGGCTGCAAACAGTGCACACAAGGACAAGCTCATGGAGGGAAACTAATCTTCAAATTGCAATCCTATATCACTGCTACTGAGCAGTGCCAACCAGCAGGCTCTCATTCACTAAATGACAGTAATCGTAATAATAGCCTAGTTATGGATGGACAGTCTCAACTAACAAGCGAATGATTATGTCAACTGTGCACATCATGGTCTCAAAACAAAACTAACAGTGTGGATTCACTCACCAAGAATTTCATCGAAGATTTTGTACAATCCAGGAACATAGGTGATTTCCCTCAGATTAATTCCTACATCTTCATCAAAAACCCACATTTGCTGAAAAAAAGGAAATAATAGTAAGAGATTTAAGTCCAGTTTTAGGTGTCAAACAATAACGCAGGAAACATATATATCTAACACAAAATTACACAAAAGCTTCCAACACTGAGCAATGGGTCTGAAAGGATGTGTTGCAGTGAAAAGGCCGCTACTGAGGAAAGGAAATTTGCACTAGAACACAGAAACTGGACACCTGAGATGTGGAGTAAGGTTTTATGGACTGATGAGTCTCAATTGCAAGTAACAGAAGGCAGTATGTATGTCGCCAAAGCAATGAAAGACTCTCGGAACCATGTCTACAACCATCAGGCAAGCGTGGTGGAGGATCAGTTCCTGTTTGGGAATTTATAACATCATCTGGAGTTAGTGATTTGTTTTTGATTGAAGGCATCATGACTACTGATAAATACAAACAAATCTTAATACATCATGCAATATCCTCTAGATTGGGAGCAAATTCATTCTACAGCAAGATAACGACCTGAAGCATACTGCTAAGAAGATCAAGACATACAAAGAAGCTGCTGGTTTTCTCAGAACAATGGACTGGCCACCCCAGAACCCAGACCTCCACATCATTGAATGTGTTTGGGATTACTTAGATTGTGAGAAGCAGAAAATGCAACCAACTTCTAAGACTGAACTTTGGAGGTGTTTACAAGAAGCATGGAAAAATATCCCTGCAGACTTATTTGAAAAACTCCTGCAAGTCTCCTGAAAAGAATGGAAGCTGTAATAAAGGCAAACAGTGACACTAAATACTGACAAACTTGACATTATATTTAGTTGTGGGGGCTTTTGGGTAATTTTGTGTTAAATACGTTTCTTTTTCTGAAACTGAAAAATGTACTGTATAACTTGCACTTAATGGCCATTTTGACTGGAAATGAAATAAACGAAAGGGTGGTCTCTGACTTTTGCACAGTATCACATGGTACAGACACGTGGTAGTCTACACCATACCCTAAAGAAAGTACAATTTTGCTTATTTTTTCATAGTCATGGTGAAACCTCGATATTGGCGATAGATGACATAAAAGCCAACATCATCCCAATAGCCTATATCAGTCTAACCCTAATATCAACAATGGATGATAGTTTTCCTCTGGACTCACCTGTGTGACGGGCTCCACCGAGCCGATGTATGTGTCTGGACGGAGTAGGATGTGCTCTAGTTGGGTCTTCTTCTGGTAGACACGCTCCACCGACATCTTCTTGGAGCTGTCCTTGTCTTTCTTAGCCCCTTCCATCCTACCAGCATCGCCCCTGCCATTTGCCTCCTCCTTTTTGGCGGCATTGTTTTTTTCAAAGAGGGTCTGTTATTAGACACATGCGCATAACTGTTAAAAACCCCAGCCTTGCGATAAAATGATTGTGCTGCGTTGACAGCTGATTATCAGTGCTCACCAACAAAGGGAAAACATCCCTCTCCTCTCTATGACTTGGGTCATTTGGGTGACAAGAGGGGTTACTCCATGATATTTAACAGAAGCAAATCACAGCCATTATAACAGGAAGGCTGGGGTGGTCGAGGTTGAGCATGTATCAAAAATATTGAGTTTAAGTGCGGTGCCATAATATCCAGTGAAAACTGTAATTGCTAGTATTACCATTTTCAATGGCAAACTACATTATGGTATGTAGTTTTTGTGTGTAATAGCCACCTTTTTTGAAAGCAGTGAAACAATACTTTATAATTCAGTGTGAAGTGCTTAATGCTTTGCTAAACTACACTGCTGGGTATATATAATGCACAATCTATTTCCAATTCCCCAATATAATTTTTCATTTGCCTTGATAACGTGAGTATGCATGCCACACATGGACAAACAGTAGGAAATGTGTAATTAATAGTTGCATAAACTGTTCAAAGCCCGGCTGCCAGTACCACGCACTGTAACTGGTGTTTTCTATGGATAGAACTTCACACCAAACTCCATTCAGTAATCTGGTAGCTAATTCCCCCTTGCCTACTGGAAAACGCGCATGAATTAATAGTTTATATGAAAAGTTATTATTCATTGGTAAATTTGGCCTCCAAATGATTCACTAAGCAGAATCCGGTTTCAACTAAATGTTTTTAGTTGGTTCCTACTGCTCGCAACTGTCCACTACGGTGTATTTTGGAGAGGGAAAATAGTGGGAATAACAATTAAACTAACTAAAAGTTGTAATTTTATCTAAATAAGAGCTGCGTTTTTGAGTGGATGTATGCCACATTTAAGAGTGGGTCCTGATCATTACAAAGGGCCATAAGTCATGTTCTACCTGGTATGTACTTGGTATTACCTGCCGATGAGTAAGGAAAACGCCATTTTTTAAATAGTTTGGCGTCCAGTTGTATATGTACTAAAGAATAGTGTATCTGGGCTCTGTCTACTCTAGCCCGGCATCAAAGTGACTAGGCTTTCTAACCCGGCCTGAATTGAGATGGACTGCAGCTGGCCGTGGTCTTTAACACGGGCTAAGCATCTGAATGGATAGGCAAATAGCCACTTGGGTTAACGTTAGACTAGTTTGGAGAGTTAAATCTTAACTACCCGGTGCACTCGGCTAAGAAAACATTCACATCGATTATAAAAACCACGCCATAACTACCAAAATTGTACGTGTAGCAAACTAACTTACCACCCAAGTCAGACCCCCGCTCCCTGCTGCGCCGTTGGACATCTTTCTTCCTTTGTGATCCTAATGTTCGTGATGCAGCTCGCAAAAATGTCTTCGAACCCGGTTAAATTAAAAGTCCATCAACATAAGAATTGTTTCAGTTGCTCTACGCCCTTAGTACGCGTTTACTTCCCATATTTGTATCTAGTTCGCGACTAAGAGAATCCTCCAAAGGTACCAAAACAACCAGAGAAGGGGAGTGTGTTGCGGCTATTGTTAAAATCGACAAGCGGTGGTACACTAGGCCTAAACTTCCAACAAAGATGCTAACCGGGCTACTAGCTACAATATAAATACTGTACAAAACACTAACATTTAATAGTTTAGTACTTTCATGTGTAATAAAAAACAGTCATACAATGTTTAACTGAAACGCTCCGAAAACGCTGCTACATTTACTTTTCATTCAGAAATAAAACGAATATTTGCTAGCTGAAACCACCGTCCGGCTCAGCCATCGGCAACATAAACGGCGAATGGTCACGCAGAAATCAGCCAATCCCGTGCTTGCTTTCAAAGGCACCGGTACTTCGTCCAATAGAAAAAAAGGTCAACCTGTGCATACTTACAGTTTGTAACCGCTAGATGCTGGCCGAGAGCCACCGAAGACTCAACAGAACGAGACATAACTGTATAATGCGCTGCATATAAATGGGCATATAAATCATCAACCACAAAACTGCAGAAAAATATATTTATTCTACCATAACTTTATTAACATTCAGCATTTTCCATCACACCAACAATAATTTGATGTATTTAAACACAAGGGTGTCAACTGGGTATGGCAAGGTGTGGCAATACCATATTCTTGTATTAAATAACAGTCACCAACATTGAAACCACATGGCAACAAAAACACACTTTTCCTCACCTCATTACTAGCAAAAGGGCAGCTACAATCTGAGCTTGGATATCAGGACGCACTCACAGCAGAGGCAAATATTAGAAGAACTCGACATAAAGCCATTGATATTGTAGTACTCGCCTCCGCTTTGGATTACGCTCTTTACAGATATTATTTATATTGCATTTTTCATACAATTGTGCTTTCAGATAATTTGGCCCCTAGTCAAATCAAAGTTTTGGAAAACATATGAGAACACAGATATATAACATATCTCTATTCTGTGATGGGTACAAAATACAGATCTACTACCATTAGGCCATGCATCATTTACCACTGGTAATTACAATTCCAGAAGTATTGAAACAAACGTAATTATTTCACTGAGCTCTTTTCATACATCAAATGTTGAGCCAGGACTACCGTCCACCCAATAAGCCCAGAACTTGCAACAGAATGGTGAAACAGAATTACTTGGCCTACTCTTTGACCGTCAAGCATCTTCTAGGTAGATGAGGATTTCAAATGAGGATTCCTCCGTCTCATTCAGATTCTGCCTGAACAGCTGAGAGTGTTGCCATGACGACTCTCCATCCCCACTGCTGAGTTCTGCTTCAATGACAAACTCAGAAGTGCCGGAAAGACTCGGGAACGACTGCATCCTCCCATCTGAGGATTCAAACATGGAAGAGAATCACGTAATGTACAAATAAGGGTTGTCCATTTTGAAATATTTTCTAATTTGTTGCAATTACAATACAAATATAAATCAACATAAACCTGTCAATGAAAGTTCTGTCCCATTCAAATAATCTGCAATGTTTTCTACCGGTTTAAATTAATACATATATATTATACATCATTGGAAAGAGTATTCATTTCTGCATCAAATAGTGGTATACCGGGCACATAGTATTGTGCAGAACGTTCAGGAAGGGCAAGGGGGTCATTTACAAAATTCACAAAAGGACACACACACCTTACTTAATCTTTTCATTCCAGCTGTTTTTCTTGTGGTCATTGACAAATGAATGCCAATCGTGGCTTATCAGTTATGTATAATACTCCCCATTTGCTGTATTCTTATTAATATTCTATTTTCTGCTGTATTCTTTTCCTATTTTGCTGCGGCACCAGCCCAATTCCCCACAGGGATCATTAAAGTTTAATCTAATCTTAGAATAAATCATCTTAAAATAACCTGAAAGACATTGCTTTCTAAACATAAAGTTGTGTTCCTATACATAAATATCCTATGGATTCACCACACTAAATAATTCAATAGCTTCTCCTGAAAGTTGAAGAACGTTATAGCATTGTTCACATAATCACATTTACAATGTAGTATTTTAATCACAATTTAGCACTATTATGTAACCATACCTCCAGAGAACTCTGTAGTTTTCTGGCCCGACCGCAACCGCCAGCAGACTTTCCCAGATTGAAAGGTCTGGCTATAGGCCATGACAGAGATGGCATTAATCTTCATTCCCATTGGAGCAAAGTCAAACTTCCAACTGATTCTTCCTGAAAAGGAGCCTTCTGTCCGAGCAATGTACACCTGAACACAGGAATACAATTCATCATGCTTAGTTGACTTATGGTTGGAAATACAGATGCATTTTGTTATAGTGAGACTACTTCGTAATTACACTAATTACATTTGCACTGCTTTGACTAATCAATCAATCAATCAATCTTTATTTATATAGCCCTTTTATACAAGTATGTCTCAAAGGGCTTTACATTGCATGCATCATATACATAGTACATCACACCATGCACCACACTACACACAAACACATATATTTGCATGTCTTTGACTGTGGGAGGAAACCGGAGCACCCGGAGGAAACCCACGCGAACACGGGTTTCCACTAAATAGAGAATATTAAAGGGGTCCAGCCAGCAGTTGCCAAAGTTGTAGCTTATGTTAACGCTGCCTAGCTAGAAGAAGATGCCTGTGTTGCATCATTGGCACACTATATCAGATTGAGGTACAGGCATTTTCTTAATATTGTTAGTATGTTTGTTTCAGAGCCATATAAGGGAGAACCAGCACTTAGCCTCAATTTCGAGGGAGCGTCGGAGGGTTAAACAGCCACTCGCCCTCGCTTCATTTGGTTAACCTTCTATGGTGCGGTACGTTTGTGGCCAGCTACGCTGGGCATTACGGGATGAGGAAGACGAGCATATCACAACATGCGAGCATGACGAGTAATCGTGGAGTCGTGAGGAGGTGCAGTGCTTCATAGAGATTTGTAATGTTTGCCTAAAGTGATAAATGTAAATGATGTTATCTGCTTTTCTACTTTCCGGAATATATTTAGAGTTTTCCCGTATGGAAATTCTGACCAATAGGAGAGTAGTTCAGGAACGACGTTATTGCTCCCGCCCCAGACACATCTGACCAATGAGTGACATGAACGTTCTCACGTGGCTTGTGTGGTCGCAGTTTGGTTTGCTTCAACTGATTCGGACCAGAGCAAACAAATGGGTGTTAAGGGAACCGAACCAGCGTAAAAACGAAACAACGTATCATTCTTGCATCTGGTGCGAACCAAGGAAGCGGACTACAGTGGTGGGCCGCTAGGGCCAACATGGCCTTCTCTGCTGGCATAGCGATAGTCAGAATCAGAAAATTATGTTTCGTAATATAATATATTTTCACAAATGCAATGTTGTATTTTACATAATTTGTTCCCATCGTTCCCATGATTGTATTGCTACTCTCTCACACGGGTGCGCTGCTGTTCAGTGCAGCTCATATAAAGTAGGCTTTTATCCAATCCGAATATTTCTGTGCCGTCTCTGGGTAAAAACATCCACCCAGACGCCTTCAGAATTTCGACTGAATCCATCTGCTGTTGAAACGAATGGGGACGATATTGTAGATTGTCATATTTTTTAACCAATCACATTTCTAATTTGCCCTGCTGGGCGTATTCTTTGAGATGCCAGAGCCTTCTAGCTGGCCTAGCTGCCTATGTAAGCATCTTTGCATCTGTGGAAAAAACATTGTCCAATGAGAGCGTGTGTGAACGGAAGCGCAGCTAGCTAGCTGAAGTCCAATTAGCAGTGATACTTTCATTTCGTTTGAGTTTTGTTTTTAGCTTTCCACTTTTCATGGCATTTTTGATTATTCAGATGTGCTTTTTGGATTACTTCACAACAAGACACTTGCTATACAATTCTGTCCAGCTAGAGAAGATGAGTTTTGTGAAAGGAGAGGGAGCGATTTGATGAAATGTATCAGTCTACTGTGCGCGAAACAGATTATGTGGCCTGCCTGTGTTCATGTGTGCGTGTTTAGTCCCAGCAGCTTGTCTGGGATCTGTGGGGAATCCTGTTGAATCCCGATTAGGTTTGTTGTGTTGCACAGCATTTTTATTTTTGCTTGGTGGTTGTATAAGGAAATATGACTGGTTGTGAGTTTGTTCTTGTTTCTTTGGTAATAATATTGATTTGGGTTATGCTATGTCTCCTATTTGTGATGCAGCATACTGTCATGCTACTGTGCAATAGTGGTAGATCCTTATGGATTTCAGTCACCATGCACTCATGTCTCTGCAATTAATTTATATTGTAACTCTCAAAAGTATTGAGCCTCATGTTGAATCTATTTATTCCACTCAATAAATGTCACTGTTACAATATGAATATGGCATCGTTATGTTGAATGACACTGTTGCCTATAGCCCTATAACTAGTGTCATGGTAACGTTAGTCAGCCCACAATTCGGAGGCGGTTTAATTGCAGGAGGATCGTATTGAAGGCCTGGGTATAAAATGCACGGCCTGCCACTGGCGGACTATGAAACTATGGTGTGAAACTGCCCTTAGTCTTCAAATTCCGTTGACGTTTGTTCAGTGTTAGTCTCCCAGGTTTGATTTTCGGACAAAATAGCATGTGAATGCAATGCCGTTTAGCAGCCGGCTTGGACATCCAGGATGTTGGACTTTCCCCATCAACACATTAACGGGGCAAATTCGAATCGACTGATCCTTGCCCCAAGAGCTATCTGTCCACCAAAAAGCCATCCTTACTTTTAGAAATATCTTGAAAATAAAACATCAGACAGGGGTGAAAACATACCCTCCTTCCAACTTTGTTTGCTGAGGTAATAATGAAAATTGAATAATATGAGACTTAGTAAACAAACCATCTGCCAGTCTTTCTCCACGTTCCTGAAGACCGAGTCCTTCGTCCAGACACACTGGTCCCAGCCATGAATAACCTCGTGGCTGTTGGACACTCGACAGTACTGGTCCTTGTTGGCGCTGTACCGCACATGGAATAACCTTTCACTCTTCTCTCTCTCAGTAGGTATAAACACATAACCTGCAACCTGGGAACAAAATACAAAAAAGATACATGCTCTTTCAGTTGAGTACTGATTAGGGTTACCGATATATCAGTTTGCCTTTATTAAAAATGAGATATGGTCCAGTCAGTGTGGTCCACCTCTGATATGACGCAGTTTGATTGATTACATATCTATCATACATTTGATCAATATTTCACTGGTTGTCTATCTATGGGAAGAACTTCACCTGAATTTCTTTTAATGAAACAGTTTTATCAGATTCCATGCATGAATACGACTTACCGTCATAATAATAA
>OMOT01088294.1:1857-15645 GCA_900312575.1 Acanthochaenus luetkenii | reverse complement strand
CACATGATGCTGGTTTGGGCGGCACAGTGGTTCAGTGGGTAGCACTGGCGCCTCACAGCAAGAAGGTCGTGGGTTCGAGTCTCCGCCCCGGTTCTTTCTGTGTGGAGTTTGCATGTTCTCCCCGTGTTCGCGTGGGTTTCCTCCCACAGTCCAAAGACATGCAGGTCAGGTGAATTGGAGACTCTAAATTGCCCATAGATGTGTTTGTGTATGTTGTAGTATATGATGTAGTGTATATGATGTAGTATGTATATGACATAGTATATGATGTATATGCTGACTTAGTATGTACAGCATATATGAAGCAATGTAAAGCCCTTTGAGACATGCTTATATAAAGGCTATATAAATAATATATAAAGGCTATCTAAATAAACATGGTTGATTGGTTTCTGACCCCATGGAATGAGCTCTGCAGAATCCTTTGCTGTTCCATCGTTTCTCAGTCTTGACTATCATCATCGATACATTTTACATTTGGGGAAGTCAATGCCTTTACTTATGCCCTTTTTTTCTTCTTCTTCTTTTTTCCCTGAAGAAATTAAAGTAGTGTTTCTCATTTCCAGCTGTGCGGTGGACTGTGACACAGTTCCCCCCAAAAAAGTAAAGTAAAGCTGCATCGGTGACTGCATTTCTAATCTATCTAACTCGCAGTTTGGGCTGAATGCATCAGAGGTCATTTGAGTGTGAAGAGAGAGTGATAAGGGGTCCTGATAAGCTGTGATTGTGTATCTGCTGTGAGAGCACAATAGCGCCACTGAGCCAGGAATGGGACGCAGACACACAATGCCAACTGGTTGTCTTTATGCCCACGCCGAGGCCATCTCTCCTCACTTCCCTGTTCTTCCTCCAACGTCTATCTGATTGCATTAACGCGCACCCATTTAGATAATAAAATAGCCCTTGTGTGGCTCATTCAAATATGCAAAAATAATTTTGTGACAATAAGCGATAGAGATGGTTGTGAACCGATTTTTTTGGGTTGGTCTAAACAAAGGCAGTTACTGTTTCACCTGTACTGTCTATTGTAAGACACAATGCAGAAGCCAACAGCTAATCTGACCTTCAAATACACTTTGTCCTCATCTTCCTAGACACTTGTCTGTGTTATTCTTGTTAGAATGCCCTTTTTGTGTTCTGAAGCCACACGCTGTCAAAGTGAGACGCAGAGATTAAATATCACTACACAGACAGACATATTCTCTCTCTCTCCCTCTCTCTCTCTCTCTCTCTCTCTCTCTCTCTCCCAGGTGCGTATGTGTGTGTGTGTCCTCTTTACAGGATCTATTACAACCGGTTTGGGTGCATGTTTGCCTATGTGCTGTTGGTGCCTTATGCCAGTGTCCTACAGCCAAGTGTCGTAAGAACATGTCTTGCTGGTTCACCAGTCCCTTTCCCAAAATCAAGGGAGTGATTTATTATTCTCTGTCGCTGACTTTTGATTATCAACGAGCCACATCAATCACAGACCTCCGTGAACAGACAGAGACAGAGACAGACACAGAGAAAGACACAGACACACACAAACAGACACACAACTCTGCACACACAGTATATACCTATCCAAACCAGAATACAGTTTGAATCAGATGTCAGTGGCCATCATGAATCTTCACATATAGAGGGTATGTAAAGTCTGGCTATCACATTCACAAGGCAGTGGTCTATTAGGAAAATCAACTGTCCCTTTGTGCTGCAGAGGTTATGTCAGTTGAGAACATTTGCCTAACTGCTCAGTTATCTCTCTGTGAGTCACATCTTCAAACATTTCCCTATATCAGAACTCACAGCAACGTCCATATTATTTAAAAGTGAAAAAGGAGACCAGATTTCAGATGTTCACGTCGTCCTCTGCTTCTGCTGATTAGATGGATACTATCTCTAATATCTTCCTTGATCTCTCTGTGCTATAATAATGTGCATGTAGAATGAACTGTGTCTTATCGGTATGGCATGCAAATACAATGAGGCGTTTTAATCTGCAGCGCGTGGGACGTCACGGTTTAATCATGCAGGAACCCTATCCATAATGAACGACTTCCACTACAAAATCACGCTGAAGTTAGCGTGATCATTCATAACTTCCTTGTTTTGAGGATTTCAAACGTATGCAAGGTATAATCATAACTGTTGTTGTGGTGTAATATTCATCACAGTTGTGGTTGATTTCGTATGCATTTTAATGTATGAAGTACTTTTCAAGAGAAACTACAAAGTGTCATTGCTCTCTGTGAATAATTTCATCCAGATGCAGTTGTCCTTGTTTCTATCAGCTCTCAAGTGACCACAAAATGATAAGCACACGCAGTTTCCAACAACCAGGAACAAATGCTTTGTTAGTGTTTTTGAAATGGTCCCAGGTCTGATTTTGGAGGCTTGATGACATGACTACATGCTGGCTGCCGGCTACACTTACATGCGATTTCCTTTAGTTGACACGGTGACGGCTTCGGTTTGCACGTTGATGTGTGTGAGAGCGGAGAGACAAAACCCCATGCTGAAATAGACGCACAAATAGTCAAATTTTGAAACCATCAAGACAAGATGATAAGAGATCGTGGGGTCGATCAATGCTATGTAAAGGAGTATTACAACAGCAAGGTAAAGCAGAGTGCAGATTAGACAGGGATTTGCTTGTGAACACAGGCCTGAGAATGGAGCTTTTAAGTGACGCTGCTTTTATCTCATGGGCCATCAAGGCCCAGTCATCAGTCTACTGCCTGAAGGAGGCAGCATGGATACTATGGCACGCACTGGCCAACAATTAACCGGGTGGCATTTCACACTATCAAGATAAAACACAGATGACACGCACTATCTCCTAGTCCAGCTCGTAGTAGTTGCAGTGGAAACAAAGGTCCAATTCAATGAACTCTGAAAGTGCACAGCTTCACTCTTAACAAATGTTATTGATCAGATCTAGGCAAAGATTTGAACAGCTGCAGCTCAGGTGCAGTCAAAAGCTGATAAGATTGCTCAATTATCTATAAGATTTATTTTTGCCTCATGACAATTAGCTGGTGCTGCTTAGATTGAGTTGAAAGGCTACACAATTGCCCTACATCTTCTTGAATTGACACCGTGACACACAAATGGTAAAACATGTAATTCTGACAAATGTCTTTCCTTAGAATAAAAAGAAATGACAACCTTTATTTGTTATAATCTGTCGTAGTGTCCCTGAGCAAGACACCTAACCCCAAAAATTGCTCCCGTTGAGCAGGTTGGTACCTTGCATGGCTGCATCCGCCAACGGTATGACATGTAAGTCGCTTTGGACAAAAGCGTCTCCTAAATGCTGTAATGTAATGTAATGTAATAATCATATCAGACATGAACACAATTCTTTTTACAGCTCAACGCAGTGAAATGGTGAATGCAAGGGATGGAAATGAACAAAATACCATAAGCCAGTTTACATACTATTATTTTGATGCAAAAATAATTACATCCTTTTATTGTTTTTCTGCATTATGCATACAGAGTGCTTTTATTTTTGTATTTTGTATGATTGTTTGTTTGTTTGCAGCAATCAAACATCCTCCCCAAAGAGTACTTCACAGTATCGACATCAAAACACTCAACATGTATCCAACCCTTTTGAATCCTATATCAACACATACTCCCTCGAGACTTGTATACAGTGTCTGATTTGGAAACGGAAAGAAAAGTGGCAGTAGAAGCACAAATCATTCTGTCAGCTTTTTGACAGTTTTCATATCCTTTTCTCCTTTGGGTCATATTCATTTGGTAAAATCAGCAGTGGCTTTTGAGGCGCATTAAAGAACATCTCAGTGCAGTGTCACCACAGAGGGATGAAAGAGTTTAATGAGGCAAACATACAGTTTTCCACAATGTAAACTGTTCAAACATATTTTTTATCAAAAATGACATAAAAACATCACAACATCACACGTATACGTGAAAAGGAAAACTACAAGTAAAAACTAAAGTAACACATTACATCCGCATAAAAAAATTCAAGAAAACATAAATTAATGACATTTTCACTTGATTCACTTCTCTGTTTCCCTCCATCCTCTCGCATTCCTTCCAAACTTGTAAACCAGCCTGCGTCCATCCACTCGTTCTAGGATTTCCCTTTTGTAGTAATATCTGTAATAGAGGACAGATGACTCTAGTTTAGGCTGTTAGAGAGTTACAATCATATAATCATTATGACCATGTAATCATTACAGGTAATTGATTACTTATTATTCACTGTACTTAATCAGATCATTTCAACAATCCAGCGTGTAACATGAACAGTTTTACAACAAATGCCAACCATTAGTTGATATGTAAAATTATATTTGTGTTCTGCCATCCCATAGTCTACATGTTTTCGCCCCCTCCAACATGTTTCAGAGTAATCCAACAGTCAAATAGCTAATCACCTACTTAATTAATAAACAAATGACTGTTTTTTACAGCAACTGTAGGCGATTAAAGTTACCTTTTGAATCAGATTACTGTAATTCCATCATGTGTACTCCAGAACTACCCAATCCAGTGTATAATGACAGTATGACCAGGTATACAGACACCAACGATTATGAAGTCACATCTTTCATTTCCTTTAAAAGTGAGCTATTCTATTAAATAATGTGTTCAAAAGACCAATGGCAAGTGTCCATGTTTTGAGTTAAATCAAAAGAAAGGAAATCGATTAAAGCTCAGCATAGTTTGGGGGATATGCAAATTAGTTATTTTGATTGTTATCTCTGATTCATACATTTCACATTCAACAAGTTTTTCAAAATTAATTGGAATTGGTTGGTTGGTTAATTCAATGAAATAAATAAAAGTATTTTTAGAGGACAATTCCCCTCGAAACAAGAGTTTTCTTGTCCTTCCTACCACTAAGCCTTGATTTGTGGATTTAAATCAGGGATGGGCAACCGTGTGCAAGTTTTCATTGGAACCAAAGATTACACCAGGTGATTTCACCGATCAGTTCTCTCTGCTTGAAGGTGCATTCACCAGGTGTAATATTTGGTTGGAATGAAAACCTGCAGACGCTTACCCTCCATGGCACCTGGTTGCCCATCCCTGATTTAAACAATGCTGAGCCAACGCTGGAAAAGAGAGAACCAGTCTGTCTTGGTGATGTCATCAAAGTGAAGTCACTGTGATAGTAGCTGAGGGCACATTTCCTGGTTCTTAACTGTTGAAATGAAGCTCATTAGATGAGCTCATTTGAATGTAAAGCCGTGACTGCGACAGAACCCAGGATGGTTTTCTGAGAGGAAGGGTATTTCAAACTGTCCATTCTAGGTCATTGTCAATGGACATTTTTATTTTTAAATGGATATTTGTTTTACGTTCAGTTAGTTGGCGGTAGATCTGTAACTCATGTCACCAAATAAACATTTGAAGTTGTTTCAACGTACATTTCATAGTTGTTACAGCAATCTTTTCTACAGCAAGTGCATTATAAGCCGCTTAAATACACTGGATTATAAACAACGGAGTGTGAAATTTAGTTTCTTCCTCATCACAGATTTTAAGAGCAATTGCCAAAATAAAGAAAACCCCTGTGTAAATGAAGGATGTAAATTGTGGTGAAAAGCACACAGAATATTTCAGTCCATTCAATCCCTTAGAGGGAATAGTAAATGTGAATGAATAAATGCAAAGTCAGCTATGTAACAACCTGCACACTTAATGGGCACAGTCTCTTCCACAGGCCGTGAGTTGTCATTGGATAGTTTGATGAGCATTAATATCGATGTGAACTGAATGTCATGGCCGTCTCAGTTATCAGAGCTCAACCTAAGTGAATACTTTAGGGAGATTCTGAAACCGGCACCAGTAACAGCTTTTCCCATCAAAAAATGAAACATCGACTGATGGAATTTTGGAATCTTTAGGAAATACAGTGTTTCATCTCTACAATAGCATTTCAGATATTTCCTTTTTAAAATTGTATTATAACATAACCTACGCCATTTGGTGAACACTTTCATCCACAGCACCATCCATAAGCCGTTATGCCGATTGAGATACGGAAGCACAATGCAGCTGTATTGGCTGCTTGTGAAGGCCTGATGTCCTATTAAGAGAGTTTATGTTGGTGTTTTCCTTATGCTGGTAGTTACCTGCATGTTGTTATCAATTTGATCTATGAACCGTAACTGTATAATGTGAAAACTGGGAAAAGTAAATTAAAACAATTGGTGTACTGTGTGTGTGTTATTATAGTTTGCAAACGTGAGGTTTTCGTATTTGTGCAACCGAATTTGCAATAGCTGTGCTGCTATACTCATACCTCATTGCCCGACTTAGTTTCTCATAGGTCATGCTGCTGTTATTCTTCTTCTTGCCCCATAATTGTGCCACTGCTTCTGACTTCAGGAAGCGGAAAACCCCCTCTGTCCGGTCCTCCCACTTGATCAGTCCTGGGTTGCGCTCCGGGTTCAGTAGAATGTCCCTGATGAACTCCCACAAGTGGGTCCCCCTTGGGTCTGTGGGAAAAGATTTGTGGAGTTGCACATGTAAATTGAATTGTACTAATTTACATATCATACATCACTCATAACCTATATATTCAAAACAATAATGGATGAAACATAAGGAATATATATTTTATTTTACTTACTATGTTTTCTGACCTGATGAGGACGACTATAAGATCTTTTTATGTCTGAGAATGGTAGACATTACAGAAATCAAATTATTATTGAATATTTATATCTGATTTGTTGTTTCAATATATTTTGCAGCTCCTTGAAAGTGTTATGTGCTATAACAAATGGTGTGTCTTGGTGTGATGGCATACTTGGTATTTACAAATGTTACTATACTTGGCTTGCAAAACCACTGTTTATTGACTGCTCTTGTTTAATTTCCCCCATTGGCCCTGTACTATAAGTAGCAAGATCTATGGATTTATCAGCTTTTGAGTTTGAATAGTTGAATAGTTATTTATGTAGACAGTATAATGAATACCTTACCAGGGCTAGACGGGGTGGGAGAGGCAACAGGTGCGAGGGGTTGAAACGAGGGATTGTAGATTTCTACATTAAAAGAGAAAAATAATTCAAGTCAACAGTTCATCTGTCTGTTACATGATCGATTTCAATACAAAAGAACATTATGTATGTATGGCTAAATGCATTAGCTTGCTATATTTACCTCCAGGTGGATAGCTTGTATCTGGAAATGGATAAGAGAAATCTACTGTAAAAGGAAAAAGGTCAATGGAAACAAAATGTATTAAGAAATTAGTGGGTTTATGAAGTTTTGGAATTTGATTTATTTGAACAACAGTAGGCAGGCCTATCCTAGTTGACTATATTCTTTGGTTGATAACTTGAGCTTAGCTTCTGAGACTCTTACATTCTGTTGGTTTGATTTCCAGTTGTCCTATTTCCACATGGTACTGCCCTGTTTAGGATGAGAAAGGGGAAAGGTCATGAGTGTGTAGTTTTATCTGTTATCATAAATCAGGGTATTAAAGGTGCTTGGGGTATCATTCTAATATAAATAAATAATTGCCACATTAATTTTGAGACCGTAAACAAACGAGACCATCGCCAAAAACATTGGCAGCCTCTACAAGCCTCTACACTGTATTTTACATTGTGAGCCACTTTGTCAGATTTTGCTGACAAGCGGTAGCAGCTCCAGCTAGTTTCTTATAATCAACAATAACAACAACTGCATTGTACTCTAGTTTGGTTTAACCTGAATTTCTCAGCAGTTGGTATGCTGCACCTTGGAGGTTAAACTTGCAGTCCCTGTTTACTTTCTTTTATTTCAAGTGTTGCCTTTGAACTACAACTGTTGATGCAAATCAAATCTGATTGCATAATTCATCACATGATGTTACACATCGCAAGTTTCTCCCCCAAATGTGAAGCCTTAGGCCTATGAACTACTGAAACTCCAATTATAAAGATGCCTGAGCCAATTATCAGCTTGTCTCCTAGCTCCATACCCCCCTCTGTGCTTTTTTAGGAGACCCACTCTAGCAAGTGCAAACAATGAATCCATCATCCCCCTTGCTTTAAGCAGCCCTCCCCTCCTCCACAACACCATGCAGTGAGACCCCTGACCGGCGCTGTGATCACTTCTCAGCAACCCTTGATCCAGACCCATTTCCAAACCCGACATGAATCATCCAGCTCCACTTTTATCGGGACTAATCATCTTTCTTTCCCCCCCTTCAGTCCCCTTTCAAACGCACCGCTCCACTTGAGCTCTGTGAGGCTGTGGAAGAGAATGGGTCCCACACTGCCAGCGGCACGGATGAAGTCCTGGAAGCTCAGGCTGCAGAGTTGGCGGCCATCCATATCAAAGTTCTGGAAGGGAATGTTGGAGGCATCGATCTGGTGCATGTCCATGATCTGCTGCAGCCACTCCCACACCTGGTACTTGCTCCAGCACTGAGGCTGGGAGTCATGGGGCCACAGGCGACTTGTGTAACCAGGCATCACCATTGAAACTGGGGATGGAGATCAACGGTTAGAGGTCAAAGATCAGAGTAGAAGTGTAGTGATACATTTTTTTAAAAGCCGTATTCCACTGTATTAGATAATTAATTTGGTTTTAACCTTAATATGCTTGTGATGAGGAAATATTTACTCCAGTACCAAAGGTATTTGTCAATAATTAATCCAGCAGAGCAGTTTACTGGAAGAGCTGTTGAACTACTTCTCTGCAGGGAACCACTAAATGAAGCCTTGTGTCTTTAGAGCAGTGAGCCCGCCAGGTGAGGAGCACATCAGTTGTCAATTGTTGAATAGAATTTCATTTTGCATTGTAGTTTCATAACCAACAAGAGAACAGGTTTTTTACATTGCAGTCTCTGGATAGAGAGCAATCAGAGCTCTTCATCAGAACAAAATTAGTATATGTTCTTCAGGTGTTTTGAAGACATTGCTCAGTCAGACAATTTAATTAACCAATCTACTTCAGTGAGACGTGCATGCTTAACGGCAGGAAAAGCGTAGGCCTCATTAAGACTGCCGGAGTGTGTTTTGGTCCCTCACCTTCGGGGTAAGAGTGAGGGCTCCACGCGGTGGACAGCTGGCTCTCGAGGGTGGTGGTTGGAGTGATGCTCATACTGCAGCTGCTACGCTCTGATATACCATGGCCCAGGGGGCTGTGAAAGGAGACTGAAATCACAGGGAATTAATGTGTGTAATTTATGGATAGAGTGAAAATGAACGAATACTCCATGCAGCTTATTTTTAAATATGAACATAAAGTATCGTGATAAAGCCCTGTTTGTGTGTCTGTTTCACTGAGATGTATGCATACAGTAGGTCAAAATTGCATGACATATGCCATGGTTCATATGCCATCTGAAGGTGCTTGTGAAAAGCATTCCCACTGTCAAACCTGTAGTGAAACAAAGGGAGTCTGTGTTACAGTGTAGGTATGCAGCAGCTATGGGTTATGCTTGCTGTCCATTGAACACATGAAAGTAAGCGTCATGAGTCGGTCAATGTTTTTGTGTAAATGGAGGCTTATTCGTTTTTACACAGTTCTAACATTACCATATAATCTGTTGGTCTTTTCTATAACTATATTTAGGTCTTAGACTGCCTGTGTTATCCGCAGTTCAGCGTATAAATGCTCAAAAAGGGCATAAGACTGACTGAAGTCTACTAAATAGTTTTACACCATTGTAGCTGCTGGTTTTCATTGGGAGGCTTTTAGTGCCATGTTCTTCAGTAGCTGGTGAAGGCTGCACTCCCTCTCATGCGTCACTTTTGTAATTGCTCTTGAAGAGTTTGCTGTACTGTATACATACAGATGTAAATAGAGGCATGGTTCAAACTTAACCACAAGTATATTTGCATTCCATGTAAATAAAGCTGCTCGGAATTCCAGCAGCTGTACTAATATTTTGTCCTGCATGAGGTGGAGAGGTATTGTACTTGCCACAATAGCTGAGTCATGTCTGACACTGTATCAATATCCAGTTCCATGTTACTCCGCTGCTAGTCTTACATGGAACTGTAAGAGACAGTTTGAGACGCAAGTCTGCTACAGCAAATGGCCTCTCCTCTTTATGTCAGTTCAAGCTATTAATACTCCTGTAAGAAGTAACTACTGGTTTATGTTGTTCACACCATCCGTGCCCCTTTCTTGCCATTTTAAACAATTCAGACAATGTTAGACTGAAAGATTGAATGAGTTACAGTGTTTGTCTGAATTACCCCGACACACAGGTGTCGTAAACCTTAGCCACAGTGCATTATCATATTATCGTCGATCTGTCAAAGTTTAACATGGTGAGCAACACCAGTTTCAATTTCTCACACAATGAAAGCAATTATGTACACAGTGACCCACACCTCACCTCATCGGCGCTACCTTTATGGCAGGTTATAAAAGCCACCTACGCTAAGACCAATAACACAGTTTTACGGCAAACACTGTACTTTGTGTGCCAGCCTAACACGTTATTGACATAGCTGACAACAGAATCTCCTTTAAGGTATGGAAATTCATTTTTCTGAGAGCCTAAGGCATGATCCCTGACTGAGATATCCTCAGGAGATACGTGACACACGCAGTTATGCCAAGGTAGATCAGCGCCACAGTTGACAGTCTGCCAAGTCTCCTCAAATGCCTTATGCTGTGTGTTAACCCTCAGTGCTGTCTATCCCTGTCAAGCAGGTATCAGCAAAGCACCAAGAGTTTCTGTCAATACCACAATCACGCACCAGTGCTAGAAGAAAGAAAACATAGACAAAAGAAGACACAAACGATCAATATTCCTACTGTAATTCCCTCCACTGCATATGCCTTTGTGATGACGCGTGCCATGCTTTATCTGAAGTAGGTCACATGAGCTGTTGTATCCACTCTTCATGTGACTGTTGGTTTCATTTCACTCAGTGGCCCTGAGATGGCACCGAACTTAAATGATACAATTTGCCATTTATTTTATGAATTAATTATCTCTTATTTATTTTGTCTTCTCTGTATATTGGCTTGAAAGCTAACTCTTATTTAAGATGATCGTTGATGCCACGGCATGATATATGTAACCTGTCCTTGACACTAACAGCTGAACTGGACTGAGGAGCTCCTGTACTGGTAATGTTTTCTAAGTGTGCTGACCGGTAGAAAATAGTAAATAATAAGTTAACACATTAACGTGGCATAGCCATACTTTGAGCATTTCTCGATGAATGTAAGCAAAAGAGTATTCCTGTATGGTTGGATGGTTGGTTTTCTTTGTTTGCACCATTCTATTCATACTGCTATTTAGATGTCAAAATTCCATACTTTTACAGACTTTCTAGACTTGATGTGAAGGTTTTGGTTAGTAGTCATATTGTCCTGTTGGCTTTACCGTCACTCTATAGTTGAAGATTACTCTTCACAGCAACAAATGTCGCAGTACGTGAGATCACCAGAAAAATATTTCCCCATACTTTTCCAAAACATTTCGTGCAATTTCCAAACTTCACAAGACCTGGAAATTACTAAGTTCCGTTTCCATACATTTATAGACTTCCCATGCCTGAGCAGGAACCCTGGCCATTTACAGAACAGGTAATCAAAAAATGGTGCCAGCATTAACTTCAGCAGGGATCTCCAATGCCTGTTTCAGTATTAAAAAACATAAAGCCCATCAGACCAACCTTCAGTTTGACTGGACTGCATTCAGTCATTTTAACAACATAGGAACACTGCTGGTTGCCTAGCATTGATTGTAGTGTGGCAGCCTACCAGAGCTGTAGAATGGGGTCCGACCAGGCCTGTGATAGGATGAGCGGTGTCACGTAGTCCCACTCTCAGCTCAGGTGAATAGAGATCAATGACGTTTTGCAGGTTCCAAACCTCTGGAGGATTCGTGTTTACAGTGCCACGAGGTGTGTTCTTTTGCTTCTGAAATCGTTCAATTAACAGGTGTCAGCACACAGACGCACTAGGTGCTGCCCCACCACAATGGGTATTTTATCCACCTAACTTCCTTATCCTTCTGCAATTGGCTATCTGGCCAGGTTCATACCAGGTAGGTATTTGCATAGGGGTGGATTCCAACACACACACACAGTCAAAAACACACACCCCTGACATAACTTTTATATTCCCCTGGCTCTGTTCTTTCTCAAGCACACACTCATCGACACACACATACACATACACAAGCACATAAACACACCCAAAGCCCAGAGAGGGAAAGTGAAATTGCTTTAAACCACTGTTGATATGGTTACTTAAAATAGTGTTTAACCTTTAGAGAAATCTTCCCCTGTGTTATTATGTAGCACAACATTTGTTTTCCTTATTTCATCATGATGAACGAGGTGCCGACAGTTTAGGTAAGAGGGCCTAAGAGAATTTGTTCTTTTTTGCTTGTTGAAGGTTGCTGGAGGCTCATGCTAGCTTGAAAAGAATACGTGGAAATGCCTTCATCGGGGTTACCCATTTACAGATGTCTGAACTTTCAACAGTATCTTTTTTCCTGGCCTGTTTTGAGCCTTGATTTTGCTCCTTGAATTCCAGTTTTGCTTCTTTTGGAGATCCCTATTTAGGGCAAGCTTATTTTAGTCTCACCTAGAGCTGCAGACGACCTGGCCGCCTCACTGTAGTCAATCACCTCAAACTTTGATCCGCTCTCTCAAAATAGCTTGCACGGATATGCTGTCCATAGGTGTCTCTGTGTGAGCGGCACAAAACAGGAATGGAGACTTGAAAGGGGCTTTATTACATGTGGATTATTTGTTGAAGCTCATATGCACTGAGAATGTCTCCTCTTTCAGTTGTCATGTATTCATGTGTTTTCCCTTTGTGCCATTCACAAGATTTGCTGTCTTTGAAGAGGACATCAAATATGAACAGATGTGTGATACTGAGTTAAGTCAGTGCCCATACTGTTATCCAAAAGATACAATCATGTCTCTATTCAAATCAGCCACACCGCGTTGCTAGGGCGAGCTACTAAGCAAAGAATAGTGAATTGCAAAGTGATTACATTGTTCACAATATTGGAACATGGATCTTTGCCATCTATTTACATTTTCAAATTCATTTCACATCAGTCACATCTAAATCTAGAAATATATTTTTCAAATGAAAACTGGACAGATCAACCAGATCAAGTGGTAGTAGTAGACTTTATTGGACGTTTGCAGTCACAGACTCAATTTACAAAGGAGAAACACAATAATAAGAACACTCACAAATCAAACATGTCAAAACGACAACAACAACCATGTCAGTCTTTATATCAGCTGTTGTCCTATATTGACAATGATCAGAGGAAGTTCAAATATTCTATCTTTGCTTGACGCCAATTAGGGTCTGAGCAAAATGTAACATCTTTGATCTGATCTGTAGCATTGTGCCAATGCAAAAGCCTCTTGGGATTAGCCGTACGTAGTTGGGCGCGCTAACAGCATCGTGTTGGTAATTGAAGTGACTTTGAGTAGTGTTGAATTGTATAATAGGCTCAAGCAGGGAATAGGCTTCTTTCAGAGCTTCTCCAACACAAGTTCCACCAGTCTGTGTGGAGAAGAGACAAGAGGCAACACTGAATAAATAAACTCAATTATTTTGTCTTCATATAATATAGATATATCAAGCCGGATAGCCGTCATATATGAGTTCATATCAACTCAGAAATATCAGTATGCATTGTGAGTCCAAACAGCACATCTTATTATCCCTATTAGGCCGGCACAAATGCCCTTTCCTCATGCCGTAGATCCCTATGATCAACATACTGGACTCTGTTCCCCAGAGTCCACCAGGAGCTCGCTCCACTGCATGGCTCTCTCTCTCTCTCTCTCTCTCTCTCTCTCTCTCTCTCTCTCT
>OMOT01088293.1:15310-40992 GCA_900312575.1 Acanthochaenus luetkenii | reverse complement strand
CCCACTTGTAGAGAAATATGTTGTGTGTCTGGTGTTGTGAACTTCTATAGGTTCATTCACCAGAAAACACACAGTGAAGTTCATGGGGCCTCTGGACGCTCAGTGTGTGATTATCATCACTACGCTCTGCTCCTGTCACAAGCATTAAAGGCACAGTGCTCAGTCTTTTGTTATACGTGGTCATTAGCAATACATTTTAAAGTGTACATTATTGCATAGAAAATGGCAGTGACTGAAGAGTATATTGCAGCATACTTTTTTAGTTTGGACATACACACACACACACACACACACACACATTATGAATGTGTAATCTTGTTACAGTGCAATGACACGCAAGCCATCACTGAGTAATTCCAACGGTTCAAAAATACATTTGAAATGTCGTGAGCCAAACTCTGGCTTCACACCTGACTAGATTATCAAACATCTCATCACAAGTCTGCATTTTCCTTGTCACATCTGTGGGTTTCATGTTCTGTGGCTTATTTTCATGCTAATTTGACAAAATAATTATAGTATTGTTTGGATTTACCTCCTGTGATAGCAAGCATCCACCTTGCTGAAGTGCCCTTGAACAAGACATTCAGTCCCTACCAGCTCCGGGGACATTATTCTGTACTGGACCATGTGCGCTGACAGAGTGGGGAAAATGTCTTCTTCAGGGATCAATAAAGTGTCACATTCGATCTGAAAACGACTCTTCAGATATTTCATTGATTTACATTGTTTCAAGACAGTCAGTGGTGTTCAAAAAGGTGTACAAAGATGCTGGGCCTATTTACAACAGCCCTTATTGGGTCTGGAAAATAGAGCTATTACGCCATCTGTGTTTGGTACTTGGCAACGACCAGGAGAACTCACCTATATTGATTCAACTTACACACAATATGACATTCATGCTCTTGTACACCTCAAACTCTCTATTCATCTGATCTACGTAGCATGGGCCAAACAGCCTAGTAAGCCACACCTCCCAAAGAGTCAAAGATTCTGGTTAGGACCCGGCAATGGGGTAAAATAAGAATGATAACTAATAATAATACACTTTATTTATAGAGTTACAAAGTGCTTTACAAAGGATAAAACGAAACAACAGCAAATTGGCTCAAATCGGAGTAATATGATATAAGATATATAATATGTTTAGTTCACACCCACACACACACACACACACACACACACACGTAACTAGTGCCCTGTTGTTACATTTAGTCCCAGGCTACATGTTTTACTGCAATGTTCCCACCTCATTACAATTTCCACCTAAAAGGTTGACACTAGACTTAACGATGTGACCCATTTTGAAGCCATCGCTAGCCAGTTTGACGTGGTAACAGTCTCGGTGAAAACCCCAGTCCCCTTGGCAACAAATGTTGCATTTCCGTGTTTTCGTTTGAGATCTGTACGTCACCGGGGTTCCAAAACTCCCACAATGCAATGTCACTTTCTGTCTGAACCTTAGCCTGATTCAAAGAGATAACGTTAGCGGTTGACTTCAACATATCGCTAGTTTTCATCTGATATTGTTCCTGGTGTCTCAAGGTGCCTGGCGTTTGGGTGCTGCTGTTCAGTGACGGGCTTGTTTGTGGTACGTTACGTTGTCTTGAACAAATACGAGCAGTTACTAGCTTAGTTAGCTCGTTTCTGACGTTGTCGTTAGCTAGCTAGCTTTCCTTCAGGGCAAGGCTCGAGCCTCAGGACTAGCACGAATGGAGAAAGCCATTACACCTTATTGCATTTCCGAACATGGCTCTTTAAAGGGTCTTTGTTTTTGTAAATATGTCAAATGTCATTCTCTGCGTGGAGCTAAATGTTGGGCATGTCTTAACTAATACTTTGTTCCTCTTACACCTAACGTTACTTTGAATCAACTCTGCATCGGTTTAACGTTATCTAAGATGACACATCACACACTGTGGTAAAGTTTAGCAAAATAAAGAAACCACAATAATAACAAAATAGATGTCAGGATTCGAACAACAAAACGTAGGGTGAATTGCCATGAATGTTGGTCTTACCAGCTTTCCATCATCTCAGCCTGTGGCTGTGGTATCAAGATATAAACCTAGGATGGATCCAGAGTATGAACGGCGCCTCCTCAGACAGATCAACATTCAGAATGACAACTCGAGTCCTGTTGTGAGTTCTTGTTTTGTCCTACTCATCTCCATTGTTATCTGCCTTTATTATTGTCCTAAAGAATAAATTGTTGTTAATCAACACTGAATTTGTGTAACTATCAAGCTCAATCATATTAATTGATTTAAAAAGTGACTGATTCATAAACATATACACACAAGCTAATCATTAGATCATACCTTTTTGATTTAGCAGAAAACAACAGAGATTGTGCGAGGTCTGACACCCATCAGTTCCCCGCTGTGCTCCCCCAGTAAGCATGGAGACCGATACATCCCAACCAGAGCAGGGGCCAATTGGAATATCAACTTCCACAGGATCAATGTATGAACTGTACTGTGGGTGAATTAGTTGAGGCGTGTGTCTGTGCTTGTGTAAGAGAGAAGCGGTATGTGTGTATGAGAAAGTTGTTTGAAAGTTCAAAATGTTGTAATATGTGTGGGTGTTGAAGTTGTTTACAGTATGAATGTTTTGTTTGAGAACTTTTTATGTACAAGTTTGAAACCAATAACAATGTCTATGTGATTTTCAAATAGGAAAATGAGACGTCGCCAAGTCAGAATAGAAAAACAAAGGATGCCTCTTCTGATAATAGCAAAGGTGAATAACAGTTTTGCAATCCAACACAAACATTCAAACGTCCTTAAAGTTATTGAAAGTAAAGCCTAACTGACCTGAACCTCTGTCATCTGAACTGACCCAGGTAACCTAACAGTATGATGGACACCTTCAACGGTGGAAATGTGCTCCTTTAAATGTACACAATTCCGCAGTTACTTGTTCATACAGTTCACTGGGCAAAGTATCAAAGCACACTTTAGCTCACTCCATGCCATGGCACACTGGTTGAAAACAACTGCTACGGACCTACCAACCAAGTATAATAATGTTGATTTGTGAGCACTATTTGTGGAGTGTGCAGACCTTCTTTGCCAAGGGAAGGAAGATGGGGTCCTAGCGTTCATACCCAAGACGCTAGGCTTTGGTGGGTCATCCCACCTTAACTTAGTTAGTTGTATTTGTTACCAGAATTAGGCATAAAAGTAGGTGAATGTATTTTGAATACTTAAGAGCTTGAGAACAGCTTGTTTTATCTTGCTTTGCAAGTAACGCTGTTTCAGTATTCAACAAGATAAATCAAGTACTTGCGTTGAATTGTTTCACATTTCTAGCCTCAAACAACTTCCACTGCGGAGGTGCTCAGATAAATGAGGTTCCTCTGGTCATTGTGACCGTATGGTTATTTTGGACATTATGGTTATTTTGGACATTGTTTTCTTGCCCACCTGGGATTGTATTCATGTGCTTTTCCTATGTATACGTCTTATCAATCAAATTCTATTTTTCCTGTGTGTGTAGTGGATGGGCTGGCCTACTCTGCCTTGCTGAAGAATGAGCTGCTGGGAGCAGGCATAGAGAAGGTCCAGGACCCCCAGACAGAGGACAGGCGTCTGCAGCCCTCCACCCCTGAAAAGAGGAGTCTCTTCACTGTAGGAACATTCATCACAAACTCCTTATACATTGCACTCTATAGCTGTCAACATAACATACATAGATATACGGTCATATAGTCCTCAGTGCACGCAAAAAAACATCAAGGAGTAGAACGCTGCTATTATATAGGGGTGGCTTTACCCCTGTTGAGTGTAAAATGTTCTTCTGTGGGTTTTGTGTTATTTTAATGAAACTCTTTAGAAAGTATGTTGATTTCTACCTGTGTGTTATTTGCAGTACTCTCTCAGTGCCAAGAGGTGCTCAGCACCAGACGACGGCAACAGCATCTCTCCCTACTCTCTATCACCTGTCAGCAGCAAAAGGTAAAAGCACTTTTTTGTATTAAACCTCCTATTTTTAACACTAAACGACAAGTGTACATTTTGGCATCAAGGTTTCATAATGTCTGACCTTTCCTGTTCTAGTCAGAAATTGCTGCGTTCACCTCGAAAGCCAACCCGTAAGATCTCCAAGATCCCCTTTAAGGTTCTGGACGCTCCAGAGCTGCAGGATGACTTTTACCTCAATTTGGTGGACTGGTCCTCCCTCAATGTGCTCAGTGTTGGCCTGGGCACTTGTGTTTACCTCTGGAGTGCCTGCACCAGCCAGGTACTGAGTGTGTGTGTGTGTGTGTGTGTGTGTGTGTGTGTCTACACAGACTGTTTTTTTGTATGAAATGAAGGAACATGATTTTCAATTGTATGATATGTGTATTTATTGGAGGCATATAGTACTTTGCTGTGCCTCAGGGAATCACTTGCTAACCTGTCTTTCCCCCAGGTAACGAGACTGTGTGATTTATCAGTGGAGGGTGACTCGGTCACGTCAGTTGGCTGGTCAGAAAGGGTGAGTATAGATTCTGTCATAGGTAACTTCCCAACCAGTTTGTTACTGCCCTGATGAAATTTGCACGGTGGAGTTTGGATTGAGTCAGTTTTTGTTAGTGAGAGGATTCTGCATTACTTTAGGGTAACCTGGTGGCAGTGGGGACTCACAAAGGCTATGTACAGATCTGGGACGCTGGTGCCGGGAAGAAACTCTTTGCCCTGGAAGGGCACACAGCCAGAGTCGGTGAGAAAGTTTGCAGTACATTGTACATGGATCATAAACTGCTTTTAAAGGAATGCTCAAGTCACAATACGATGACAGGACACAATGAAAAGAAAAGAACAAGAAACAGACAGTCAGTCAGCATTACCGGTACTCTGTCTGTCTGCAGGAGCGCTAGCATGGAATGCAGACCAGTTGTCTTCGGGCAGCCGTGATCGTATGATTCTTCAGAGAGATGTGCGGACCCCTCCACTCCAGTCAGAGAGACGGCTGCAGGGACACAGGCAGGAAGTGTGCGGCCTGAAGTGGAGCACTGACCATCAGCTGCTGGCCTCTGGAGGCAACGACAACAAGGTAGAGTTATTTTAATTAAACCTGACACTAGGGCTGTGCGATATGGACAAAATCTTCTATCACGATATGGGTAATTTCATATCACGATAACGATATATATCACGATATAGTATGTTTTCTGTAAATTTGATGAGAAATGTGTCAATTTGTACAAAATAACCTAGGGCTGGGTATCACCACTGATTTCCCTAATTGATTTGATTCAATATCTATTCGGTGAGGGATATTTCAGTTACAACACCAATGTTGCTTGGATATGAAAGAGATTCTCAGAGAACTAATGCTGTAAATTGTACAAGGAACCCTCTAATCTGGTGCATTATAAAAAATATTAATGTTTACATTAAGTACTGACCCCAAAGCAGTTACATTAATGCACTTTTTATTTAACATGACCAACACACTACAGCAGAAGAGAAACGACCAAAAGAGACAAACAAACATATATTAATTAATAAGTCAAAGTAAACCAACAACCAGAAATTGAAAAAGGATCTGAATTGCTTTTGAAGATAGTGCAAGAAATCAGGTTGAAAAACAGTCTTGTAAAACCTCTGGACATTGTAAACTCCATGAAAGTCCATGAAACTAAAGCCCCTTCATGATGCTTTCTCACTTATTGGAGATTGTAAGGCTCCTTCCTGGAACTGGGGAATTTCCCACCCTGTATTGAAACTATTTGAGTGACGCATTTTGGATTAAAAATAACTTTGAAATTGACACTTTTCAAAGGGCATCAATACAAAATTAGTAGCATGTGAGTATTTAAGTATTGATACCAGTTTCGATCAGCCCATCCCTAGTGGACATTCCTTTTCTAAATTAGCCACATCATCAACGGATGGTTACTGTAAAATGATGATGGAGGCTAAACGGTCCTGATTACATACAGAGCCTCACTCTTGATAAGAGCTGATGATCCATCGCATAAAAAGTTTTTCTGATTGTAAATCAGTGGAATAATTAGCGCGACTGAAAACTGTTGTTTAACAGGCAAAAGAAATGCAAACGAGTTTTGTTCTGTGTCACGCTGCTCCATGTGTGTTTGTTATTCCAGTCCATGTGTCAAAATATCGCTGCACGATATATATCGTCATATCGAACAGTCCTACCTGCCACCCACCTGCATTTATTCGTATTCAATGATGAGGAAAAGAGTTGCATTGCACAAAGAGTTGTCTCAAAACTTCCAATCCATTAAAATGTGAACTTGCATGCATGGACATGTATTAATTTACACATAGCATGGAGAGCAATGGCATGTCATTCATTATGGTTAATACAAAAAGCATTTTAATTGCACGGAAAGTTAATCTACATGTCTGTCTTGGATCTAACATTTCCATGCTTGTGTTATCTGGCGTCTTAGCTACTGGTTTGGAACCATTCCGCGCTGAGCCCAGTGCAAACATACATGGACCACTTAGCTGCAGTGAAGGCCATTGCCTGGTCCCCGCACCAGCACGGCCTGCTGGCCTCTGGGGGCGGCACCGCCGACCGCTGCATTCGTTTCTGGAACACCCTGACCTCGCAGCCTCTGCAGTGTATGGACACAGGCTCACAGGTCTGCAACTTGGCCTGGTCCAAGCATGCTAATGAGCTGGTAAGCAACTTGACATACGCAGTGCGCACAGTTGATGTGTAGGCTAGATGGTGATGTTTGTTATGATTATAACACTTACATTGAGGATAAGGTGCCATGTAGAGGCCAGTAGAGCTGCCAGTATTCTCAGCAGTGGTCTAAATTGTTTACGGTAATTAGACTGTCTCAAAATGAATGTGTTAATGATTTATTGATGTTAAAATGCTACACCTTTTAATTATAATACTGATGATGTCAAAGTCACTAAGACAGTCTCCTTTTCCAGGTGAGCACCCATGGTTACTCTCAGAACCAGATTTTGGTGTGGAAATATCCAGCCCTCACTCAGGTGGCCAAGCTCACAGGACACTCCTACAGAGTCCTCTACCTGGTCAGTGCGTGTCTGTGCTTTTGTTTGAAAGGAATGTCTGCATGCATGGTTTTGTCTCTGTGCAGAATGTGATTTTTGGTGCATGTCATGTGCATGTTATGTAACACCTGTCATCCTTGATTTTTATAGTCTTGCCATTCCATAGCAAATTGCGGCCTCTTAAGTTGCTTCTATTTTGTTTTTTTAATTGAGGCTATGTCCCCTGACGGTGAGGCGATCGTCACAGGGGCTGGAGACGAGACCCTACGCTTCTGGAACGTATTTAATAAAACACGGTCAACAAAGGTGAGAAAGCTCTTGGTTTAGGAACAGTAGTCCTAAGTGAACCCCCTTAATATATGCAAAATGATTAACCAAGTTTCTCCTTTTTTTGTTTCAGGAATCTGTATCCGTTTTAAATCTCTTTACCAGGATACGGTAACTTTGAGCAAATATAAGACTAGCAATGGACACTATTGACTGAGTAGGTCCCGGCATCAGCGTCAAGATGGTGCTGAAGACATTCAATCTAAGACATCTCCTGACTTTTTACACCCAAAGGAAGTGGCAGTGAGAACAGCAACTCAGCAAGTTTCCTTTTTCATGCTAACAACTTAAATTGGGGAATTATTTTTGACTTGTGTGCCCTCGTGAATGTATTTTGTTATTTTCTACATTTATTTTCAAATGTATGTGCGAGTTGATTTTCATTTGTTTTCATTTTTGTATTCACTATGTATAAGAAATCGTAAGCCTTACTTAAAATATATTGCTATACTTATGCCATTTTCATTATTGAAATGTGGAGCGAGCATTTTAGTTTTTGTTGTACTCAGGTCTAAGTTATTTGTAATATGATAAAACAGGGAGGAAATGCATATCATTGTCAATTATCATGGACTTCATGGCCACAAATTCTTAAGAAAACAATGCCATTACATACTATGATTTACTTAATTAGCATCACTTACTAAGGCCTCTGCAGTGTGTGCAGCATGTTTACTGTAACCATTAGAAGACTACACTGAGTGTAGGTCGCCTGAAACAATGCAATATATTGCGCTCCGGTGGACAGACATAGTCTAATGCTGTGCATATAGACATCTACTACATGGTTGATTCTGTGTAGTAAACAAATTAATAAAAGGTGTTGGAACTAAAGAACCAGTGTTTGGTCAGCTGATTTGTGTGTCTTGTTTGTCAGCTTTATTAAAATGAATTAATCATGCTGCATTCAAAGCTTGACGTCACAGGGAACTTAACGTTGACTTAAGACAGATTTAATTATCATATAAAACTATTTCTTTATTATTATTGTTTGCAGGCTGCTGAAGACAAAAGGTGTTTTATTGTAATGAAATTTGTTGTAGGTTACAGTTTTAATCATAGCTATTCAGAGGGATTTCTCTGATAAAGTGTGTAGTTACCCACAAGGAGTTCTTCCACCCATATACCCAAATACTGTGTGAATGGGGGGGTAAGAAATTTGATCTAATAAGGAATTAACGCAACCAGCAGGGGCGCTAGCTGTAATTCCCTTCGTTATTCAGCGGAAATGCCTGACCGGTAATTGCGGGGAGCGGGAAGTTGAAAGTTTGAGTGAGTGACGATTTGCATAACAAGTGTTATTTTAGCTGAAGTAAACATCCGGCCAAATTTGGTCACTATTACTAATGTGAAGCTTAAAAACACAAACCGGAGACGTATCTCTCCCAAAAGCAACAAGTAAGTCCAAAGTTAACAATTCGACACAGTCAGCAACAGCAGTGAACTGACGAGTTGACGAGTGATATTTGTCTAACTGGCGCTAGAACTAGCTAGCTAGCTCGCTGCAAACTAAGCTAACGTTACATTTGTGCCCTTTGCTGCCTTCGGTTGGTCAGAATGGCGGACGGGAATCTTGTGCGAGAGTTGAAGCGCTGGGCGACAGAGGAGTTCAGTCTGCCCCCGCAGAGTCTGCCAAGTGACGGCTATTTCAAAACGTGGGTAACATCTTGCCTTTACTTTCCCTATCGCAGTCAACACTTCCACTCCTCCCAAATGACGCTTATTCTGCAACGTGAGTGCTTGTTATTTACTTTATAGGCTGTGTGTTGGGGCAGGGACGTCAATATGGAAATACGTCATCCAACACGTTTTTCAACAGAGGTTAGTCTCACACTGCCTGGTCCCTAATCAGATTAATTATATTAGTTAACTGTCACTTTTAGGAGGTCTGTCTTGTTTGGACATACATCATGTATATCAGTGGTTCCCAGCGCTGGTCCTCTGGATCCAGGGTTCTGCTGATTTTCTATCCTATCAGGTAGTTAATTGCATTAATCTGGCATCCCAGGTCTCAATCAGTCCTTGTTAGACGATTATAATGAAAACCAGCAGTACTCGGTCCTGAGGACCGGAGTTGCGAACCACTAATGTACATACTTTTAGGCTTATGATTTGGTAGATGACTGCGGCTGAAATAAACTCCAGCCTGGTCAGATGGGCAACTGATGCATTGTGGTTCCTTGATTGGCTGTATCTCTGTTCTTGCAGGAATGTCAGGATCATGCGTGGCAATCTTCAATGGTATCCTTTGTTTACGCGAGGATCACAAAGCCACTGATGTTTTCCTCCCCAGTTATGATGTTGACTTAATAGCAGCAGCACTGCCTGTGATAGAATATTGAAAGTTTATCACAGGCAATATTAACAATAAGAGTTGAATTAAACTGGTAACTTACCATTTAAATTGTAGGCATTTAGCTGCTCTTATGGAGAGTAACCTTCAATGAGAGGTCAGGCAGGAGGGCGTCAGTGTCCTGCTCAAGGACTTTGACAGGACACACAGTTGTTGATGGACACTGGCTGTAGTGGGATTTGAATCTTTGACCGTCCGGTCACCGGATAGTCTCTTATCACCACTTGGCCATCCCTGCCATTGTATGTCATGGGTGGCATACATACTGTATATGCTTTCTTGGTATACTTTATGTTTTTGTATGTAATTTATTTGCCCATACTGGTTTAATGTCTGATTCATGTTTAATTTCCTCGACCACCATGATTACTGTCTCTTAGCATTTCAATATTTTCCTTGACATTATCTTCAAGGTACAACGTGCTTCAAGAGAAAGAGGTACAACTTATTTTCCTACCCAATTATTTATTTCCACGTCATACTTAGAAGCTGAGTGTATTCATTTGCCCAGTCTCAGACTTGCCGTTTATTGAGACACAGGATTAATGTTCTACAGCAGATTCAAAAACCTGAATTTGTCTGTATGGATGAATTGGTCTTGAGTGATCACACCTATGCTAACATTTCTATTCATAGTATGCAAGCCAATGATATAATGATCCGTGTTTCGATCTCCCTGTGCATGTGCATGCTCAGTTGAAGCAGGCCGAGGGCCAGAGTGAGGATGCTAAGCGGAGAGAGCTTCAGGAGAAAATCGAGCAGCTGAGATCAGAGATCAGTCACCTGGACTCTCAGATTGGTGAAACAGAAGAACAGTTGGCTACAGAAGGTTAGTCCATCACTTTGTTCACCATCCACATAAGGATGCACAGTTACATTTTTGGCAGTTAAAAAATTGCATTTCTGAGCACTGTAGGGAAATATGGGTCACTGATATCCAAAGAAATTTCATTAAAATGTAAATTGTAATGTCAGGTTATCCCCAGAAAAGAGACGGAACTAAAAATCACATGATTGAGGTAAAAATATATATTTTGTGTTGATGTTTTCTGTTATTTGGTTGTGATTGGTATTTTGAACGGGATCAATTGCACTGACCAAAAGAGGAGCATCTTATATTTAACAGGGTCTTTGGCACAATGGCATGGCCTAGATCAAACTCTGGTTACTTATGATGGGAAGTGTAGCATATCTATTTGCATTGTGTCTTTGATGTAGTCTCCTATGTATTATTTATGTTGAGTGTCCCCCATGCCAGTGTTTTCTGCTATCACTGTTGAACAGAGCAGTTCATCAGCCGTGCCCAGGCCCAGGTGGAGGAGAGCCAGCGCAGGGAGCTGCTGCTACACGCCTTCAGGCAGCGGTGCATCATGGGCCGCAATGTGCTCTCTGATGACGCACGCAAGATCAGTGGGCACTGCCAGGCTCTGAAACAATTAGCCAAGTAAGGCAGAGAACTAGAGCGCACCCATACACACTAACAACGAAGCAGTTCAAATCTGAAAAGTAACAATTACTGTGCTGTGTATTGCAGGAAGGCGGAGATTGAAGTGTTGTTTGAGAATAAGCCGTCCAACAGCAGCGGTAGCGACCACCTCAGCTCCAAAGCCGCAGCAGAGGCACAGGTCCTGGTAAGGGCTGCCCAAAACCACCGTGGTCTGTTTTTGACTGAGTTGAGTTAGGAGTGGACCCTGTCTGGCATTTAGCATATCAGAAGAATAACAATGAGAGGTGATTCGTTTTTTCACCTCATGATTATAATGGCCATGGTAACCTGGTCAGTCATAGATGAGATAAGCAAAGATCAGCGCTTCTTCACACAAATCTGAGTAATACAGGCCAACGTGCCTGTAACACATTAACTCAAACAGCTGCTGGTTCAAGCAAATCATCCTATTTATTGTGTTGTGCATTTTCCCATCAGCGTGAAGTGAGAGAGCTGTGTGATGAGAGGGTCTTCTTCTTCCAGTCTTTACAAGAGAGTGAACTGAAGACGGCGCCCTCTGCAGCCACACAGTAAGGACTACAGTGGATACAGTACTTCCTGAATATTGTCATCATCTTTCTTGAATTCACCACCTCCTCCCTTTCTCTCTCAGTATGACCCGTGAACAGAGGGCTGCAGTGTTTCAGTATTGGATCAGTGCTGTGGAGGTTGGTACAGTTTGATTGAGTTTCACCATGACACTATATATTTTGCTACTAACTTCGATGTCCTCTTTGATTTTCGCACTACATTCATATATTGTTTGTCATGTCATCAGGACCTGTTGGGTGGCTATCCTCCAAACCAAGTCCTCTCAGCGTTGCAATATTTAGCTTCCAGACAACAGAGGGAACTAGAAGAGAAGCTAGCCTCTCTGGATGTGACACAGGATGTGACAGCACTGCGGTATAGAAAACGGCCACATTATTATTGACTTTCCAGCTTTTCTAGCAAGAAATCAGGCATTTAGGACACACCATTTCTAATGGTTATATGGATGTATTCCCTTTTTATTTCATGCTTGTTAGTCTTATTCTGACGTCATCTGATAGAACCATACGTTTCAAACCTATTAATCTGGCATGTTTATTGCAGGTTCCGCTATGAAAGCAATCACCTTCTGGACATCTCAAGAGAAGAGGATGATGAGTTGCCGCCCGTTAAGAACCTACTACAGGTGCTACGCATATACATGCGTACACACACAAATGCACACACTGTAATAAGCAGTAAACATTCCTGAAGTTCATAATTATTTATAATTTATAGAAGAAAACATCACGTTCATGCGTTCCCTAACATTTGTGAGTAATACAGTGTATTTCTGGAATTGTGTGTATGTGTTGTTCTAGTCTGTGTGGGATGAGGTGGAGCAGAGTTTGATGGAGTTAGCCCAGACCCGTTCCAGGATCCAGCAGCTCCGAAACCAGCTGCAGACCCGCAAGAAAGAGGCTGAGCAGGAGGTGTCTGGCCTGGGGGACGAGCTTCACACTGATGCCCTGGCACTGTAAGTCCAGTCTGGTTTCTAGACTTTATTTAACTGTAGGTTTATTGACGTGGTTCCCACAAGTCATGGAATTTTTGGAATATTGTGAAATTTTAAGAGGTGTATTCTGGAATTTGCAGTGACGTTCCTATATTAATTCAACAGTGGTGGGGCACCATAACAAAATGAATTGCTGTCACTGCTACAAGAACTACAGACGCATTATAATCTAGTCCAGAAATATTATTTGGGTAATAGGAAGAAAGGAAAAAAACTGACTTCTTAATCCCTGGATTGTCTAGCGTTTTTATTAACTGAAGATTTAGCATTACATTTATTTATTTATTTAATGCTCAATCATTCGTAAAAAATGTAGACCCCCTTCGATCCTTTTTATTTTATGTATTGGTAGATAATAAGCTATTCTTTATTTGTGTTTGCAACAAATGTGTTGGTTCATGTCCTGCTAGATAGACTGGTTAGGTCTGGGCGAATTTCTTTTAAAGAATTTACTGTTTTCTGTGTGTTTCTCACACCCTCTGTATTGTCCTCAGGTCAGTGCAAGAGCTGGAACTCCAGTGTGTGATGCAGGCAGCAGCCAGAGACCATATCAGAGAACAGTGTCTCCAACTTGACCAACACGCCAGAAGCCGTCAGGAGGCACTCAGGAACCTCCACAGCCAGTGGCAGAGCATCCTGGACTTCAGACAACTTGTGGTGAGAGTGGATGGACAATATGGAACCTCTCACAACGTTTTGCCAATATCCCTCTTGGATAAGGCATTTTGCAAAAGTTGTATCCAGAGGACTTGTTTATACACGCTATCAACTTGGTGCCGTCCAAAAACCACCTCAAGGCTTTAAACCCTCAGGAACTTGAGGTGCCAAGCTGTCAGTATAGCTGTGATATAGTGTGTATCAATGAACAAAATGTTTTGCTGTTGTGTGTCCCCAGGCTCTCAGACAGGAGCAGATCAGGGGTCTGATTAAGGGGAACTCCACGGCCAAGACGGATCTGATCCGTCTGCACAGAGAGGTGTGGATGTCCTCCATTAGTCTATGACATTGTAGTGGTTGGCTTATTTGTAAGGCTTGGTTATTGCTTTCTGTGTGGATAGACGCACAGAAGCCACAAACGTGCTGTCCATGTACGGTATTGTGGCATTTGTGCTTCTCATGGCAAAACTTCAGCTCTCCACGTCTCCACTGGAATCAGCCAGTAATTCTGGTTGCTCTTTGTTCAGCCAATCCTGGACGGAGGCGGTGGTGCACGACTCCAATGCGCCCAGTTTTGGCTGCAATTACATCATTTTGTCCGTGTATACTCTTGTCACATCCATTTCCATGTGAAGCATGAACCAGCTTTGAGTATCTGGATTGGGTAAAGGGGCAAGTCATCTTACTTAGACTTCCGCTTAAGAAACGACTTCACCAGTAAACACACTTAACTGCAGACTTGTTGACATTGCGAAATGATATTATATTTTTCTTGTTGAATGCTTTGCACCACAATGAAGCAAACCTCTGAACATCTATTTACAGTTTCTATCCCTCTGTCTGGCTGTCTGTTTTCAGTTAGACGAATTTGTCCAGGGCAAGCTGGTGCCACAATTTGGTGAGGTCATCACTGCAGCCAAAAGTCTACGGAACTCTATTTCCCAGGAGGCCAGACAGTTTGGAACGGTTTCACTTTTAGCTCTGGACTGCAGGACTGTTGAAGGGTAAGAGATAGTTCCCTACTTCTGGTTGTTGAACTGGTGAAGTCTGGCCAGGTTAGTACTTAACCAAGAAATGCATTTTTTAAATGTATTCACATAGTTTGGATGGAACAGTGTCTGACATTAACACCCACCAAGCGCCAAATGGCAGTAAAATTTGTCATCAATATGAGTCACCTGTCACACAGGCCGGTAACTTTTTTTAAAGACAATACAAGAATACCACGGTCATATTGAGTTCTGTTGCACTTCATCCTTTGTGTAAGTCAGTGAGTAAGTTCAAAATGAACGCACAGTAACTGATTCTATACATGAAATAACACAGAAAATTGATAGGGTGACGTATTTAAATGAAAAATGTTGCCTTATTGCGTAAAAAATATTTTTACTCTTAATCAAATGTTGATTGTTGCTGAACAAAAATTGAAACGTTCTATTATTTCTATCGTTTCAGAATGCAAAGAATCCCTGCATCATGGTTGTCAATCCATCGCTTGCGGTCCTCTGCCTTCCGCAGCTTGTGTCAGAGCATGACATTCCCACTGTACAGAGTGAGTCTCCGCATATCATGCATTTATCAATTGAAGTAAACAATTGTTTTTAATGTCCATGAAAAGAAATGTCGCTGCACAGACGTACAAGACCAACAGTCCTGTATTTTCTACGTTGCTGTGTAAGTTTCGCTGTTAGACAAGTTGAATTTCATTTCATGGAATTTCTCCATTGCCTCTTTCTCTCACTTTGACACAAACTAATTTGTCCTTCTCCCTACCCCTTCAGGCTCCAGAGGAGTTGTGTTCCCAGGCGCGTTCCCAACACCTTGAGTTGCGCTTTCTCCGTCAGTTGCTGCAGCTGCACACTGCTACGCTGCAGAAAACACAGAAACAAGCAGAGTTGCTGCATGCACCTGATCAAAAAGGTAAGGGAGAAGCTTTATCAATCTGAAAAGTACCAGCAACAAGTGCTGTTTTGTTGGCATAGTTTGTACACATTGGCATAATAAAGTAATATAAGCATGTTTTAAAGATTATAATCAGTCTTAGTACCGTAACAACAAAACTGCCATCTCACCTCTTCACTGTGCTTCTTAGCCTTGCTGTCCAGAGTCGTGGAGGAGGATCAGAAGCTCTTGACTTCTCTGGTACCGAGGGTCAGAGATCTCACCCAGCATTGCACACAGGGCCTGTCATACGGGAGCCAAGTTAAAACCGCCATCTCTTACTGGTGAGTCAACATTTTTCTTAAACAGCTGGTCACCACTTGATAGAACACAAAACACATTAGCATTATTGTAATATGTAATCTCTAGCCTCCTTTCAGTATTTAGGGTTGATTAACAGTAACTCAGGCATAAACCTTTGCTGTATTGATTACTTCTCTCGAGTGTAGATTTTGTTTTATTTTGGATGTATACTTTTAGTTAGCAATAAGGGCCTGTCTTGCTGGATGATGCTTTTCCTGCTTTGTGTGTGTGCATACATGTAGGTGGGATCAACCAGTCCAGCATGTCCTACCTGAGATCAGTAAAGGAGGACTGACTCTTCAACAGTGGTTACAACGGTGGAAACTAGCTGCCAAGGCCACCTAGTGAATGTCACACAGCGACTGGAAGCAAGGTCTCCAGAAAGAGTCCATGCCATGGGGGAGATCACTCAACATCTTTCAGTGGAAGAATGACCAGACTGCAGTAGCAAAGAAATGCACAATTATGCTGCAGAAGAGTAATGGTTGTAACACAATTGGTCTCTAATCGTTTTCTGTTCCACGCTTTTAATTCACGCGGTGTCTTCAATAAAAGCATTCATTTTACATCCAATGATCAGTGCTTCACGTCCTTGAAATGCACTCGACAATGCAGCGGGAAGTTAGGGTTGTCTTTTTTAGCTCTATCTTGTATATGCTGAATCAGTGCTGCATTTTCTTGTTACTGTTCTGTGTGTGTGTGTGTGAGTAGAAATCCATCACAATCCCAGTATGGTCTCGTCTCACTGATTGCAAACCACTAAGTTCGTCATTGTCTTCTAGTTGTGGCTGCAGCGACGTTTCCACCTACCGTAATGCATGGAGTAACGTTGTTTCTTTGTAGCATTGAAGGGGGTGTGGAACAATCTGAACCTCTTGTGAAGTCGGCTCCGCCCCTCTATGCGGCTGCGCAGTGGCATTTTTCACTCCTACTCGAGCTTCCGGACGCCAAGACAGACCGCCGCCGCCGAATTTAAAGAGACAGGCGATCGTTATTTTAAATAAGATAAACGGCGACCATTGTCCCCAGGCTTGTTTTTTTTCTCCGAGGGTTCGTCTTATCGTCAGTTATTCTTTAAACCTATAATGGTGCTTAATCAAAGTCGCAGCGAGTAGGAGCTTGCTTGTCATCATCCTCCACTCCGGTGGATTTTCCCGTCCTTCGCGTTGTGCGGACACTGTCCAGCTAAGCAAGTAGCGTCGCTGGCAGGCTGGCTTCCCGACCAAGAGGAAGATTTGTCGGCTAGCCTGCAACCAGAGAGACACCGAAGCGTCCTTCTCAAGTTGTGGTAGTGGCTCCAAGCCTCCTGTCGCCGGGGTAATGGCGAAGATTCAGGCGCACGGCACCACGAAGCAAATAAGCCAAATTCAAGACAAGCCTTACGTTGTAACGCAAAAGCAAGTGCAACAGCAGCACTTCCAAAAACTGAAGGTAAGACAGCGAATACGAGGAGGGAAAAGTCCTTCACAGAGCCAGAACCATTTTGTTCGTCGGATCATTGCTTGTGATTTGAGGCTTTTTCTCTCCCAACGCTGAGTGTAGTGAAAGGAATGGCTGAATGTCAGTTAGCTTGCTGGCCTATTAAAAGTAATTCATTGCAAAACGGTAGAACACAATGACATGTAAGGTTAGACTTGGGCGCAATGTTTCATTAATTAACTGGCCAAGTGGCTGTCGAAAGACACAGTTAACGGTAGTTTGTTGTCTACGATGTCAATAATAGCTACCGTGTGCTAACGTTAACTCCGACCTCGGCTGTTCGAAGTTCCTCCTTGTTCGTTTTTCAGCCACCCTGAACAAAGTGGAGGACGAGCCTGGTTAGCTAAGAACGGCTAGTTCAGTTGATTAGCAGCTTCATTTGGCATTTTCTTTGTTGTTGCAGTGTTTAACAATGCATTATTTTAATCTTAGCCAATGTGTCACTGTTGGCTGGTTACCAACTGTAACTGCACGTATTCAGGTTATATTAAATGGTATATGGGTAGCTAGGTGTGGTGGAGTTATTGTCAAATCACTGGTTGTTGGCTAACGTTAACGTTAGCTAAGCTAACCCTCTCCAGTCGTGGATTGTTTTTGACAATGTTTTGTGTGAACAAATTGTTGTATTTATTTATCGTAGCAGGAAGGTTGTGATTAAAGATACGGTCCAACGAACAAATGCGCCTTCATGTTTTTTTTGTATACACTCCTATTTATTTATTTATTTATTTATTTGTACTGGCGGTAGCTTGTGTATTTGTTGATACACTTCACTTGTCAACGAAGACCGCAAACGTTAGATATTTAACGTTACATGGTCCATTTTTGTACAAATTATATCGAGAAATCCTGCAATGCAAATGTATTGGGTCGTTAGGTGTTTGGAATAGGACTATTTGCCTGGGTAATCATGCATTGGAACCTTATTAGTGATTAACCATAGAGATGTGTAGTCAGGCCATTGTCCTGTCAAACATGTTACAACTGTTTGAGGACTGGATTGGCATCTCTGCTGGATGTGCTACATTAACAGCACAACAAGATGTTTGTGAAGATGCTTCTCCAGTCCAGGAGAGACTGTAATTTTGCTTTGTGCTGCATTTATTTTGTTATTTTGTCTCTATGTTTAGGTTGAAGATGCCTTGTCATATCTGGACCAAGTCAAAATACGGTTTGGGAATGATCCTGGAATATACAACAAGTTTCTTGACATCATGAAAGAGTTCAAATCACAGAGGTAGCTATGACAATTTATGCAGATACAGAACTTTAATGTAGGGATGCATAGAAAAGGATGGCACTGAGCATTGGTTAAACTGTATTCCCCAATCGGCGCCGCATTCAAACACCATCCATCTAGGCTGTGACCAAAAGTGATTGATTTTTTTGTTTGTAGTTCATTTTATTAATGAGATGATTCTTAATACCAGATTCTCTGAAAGTGTGCTCTTCCATGACAAGGTTGTGCAACCTGTGTATGGAATTAGACTAAGTTGCCAAATATACCTATACAAGGATCCATCATAGATTTCCTGTAACTTTTAGACCAATATGGATCATTAAGAAATGTAACAATTTATCATATCTTGGGAAGTGTGGGATGAATGAGTCTCATTAGTGAGCGCCTTCCCTTTTATACTGAGCTGTAGGACCGTGTTTGAACCATCAGTTTGAGAGCATGAACTGGTTGTCTTCATGCAGCACATACAAGGGGATGCTAATTTTATTTGTGAGCACTTCCTCTGTGAAACACGTGACCACTAAAATGTCTGCCTGTTCTCCCGAATAGCATTGACACCCCAGGGGTTATAAACCGTGTGTCACAACTCTTCCATGGGCACCCAGACCTGGTCTTGGGCTTCAATGCCTTCCTACCGCCGGGGTATCGGATAGAAATCCCTAAGAATGGAATGGTTTTCCTCCAGTCTCCTTTCTCTGCCCAGGTGAGACACTCCCCTCACAGTTGGATTGGATAAGTTCTCAAAACCAATGCTTTTAATACCAGTGCGTTAAGATTGTTTTACACCAAATTTGAACCACCATCTTGTCATTTTGCTGATAAAGATTTTCCTAAAAAGGTCATGTACCGTTTTCTTTGATTAATGCACCTCCAAGTCATACTGCTAAACATCCATCTCTACCGGCTACCCAGGTATCCCCCGGTCAGCAGGGGAAAAGTGTAGCCAGCCCTGCAGTGTCTGCGACCTCTGGTAGTACCTCGGTTTCCCACGTTGAGGCTGGACCTGCCCAGAGCAGTGAAGTCATGGTGGCCCCATCGGAGACCCTGTCTTCCTCAACCACCACAGGACCTCCAGAGCCCCCCAGCAGACTTTCACTTCCCTTGACCAGCAGAGAAAGCCAGAATCAGGCACCCACCTCTTCTGTGTCCCCCCCTGCCTCAGAGCCAAGCCCTGTAGAGTTTGACAGTGCCATCAGCTACGTCAATAAAATTAAAAACCGTTTCTTGGACCACCCAGAGATCTATAGAGCCTTCCTGGAGATTCTGCATACATACCAGGTACTGTGGATATATTGTGAGATAAACAGCATGTACAATGTGTAAAATAGAAATAGCTAGTTGATATTGTATTTATTTAACATAGTGATTTAATTTGCATTCTATTAGCATAATATTAGTATAGATAAGTTATACTCTGTTTGTTTTTTAAACTAATTGTCTTGTTTGTACTCTCTTTATCTTTACCTGCAGCATCTCAAAGAATTGGGCTGAATGTTTTCACATGATTTTAGTTAAAGCAGGACGTTTTGACGAGAGAATCTGCTTCATGCCAGGACTATCCATGGAGTGCCGAGAGTATGCAGGTTTTTGTACCAACCAAAGATTACACCAGGTGATTTCACTGATTAGCATACATTCAACCAGAGAGGAGGAACTCATCAGTGAAATCACCTGCTGTTGTCTTTTGGTTGGAATGAAAACCTGCATACTCTCGGCCCTCTGTAGCCCTGCTTTATGGTATCTAAAAACAGTAGGGTTTCTGGAGAGTAAGCATGTTCACAAAAGGAAAGAGTTGGAGGATTATTGTTTAGTGTCAAATCCCCAGAGCAATCTGTTCCTCAGAGGACACTGACAATGTTTGAGTCTCTTGCTCTAAGACCAGTGGTCATGTTTAACTAGGCCAGAGTATTGCAACTTAACTGTGCTAGGTCTAACTGAGTTTGGTTCTGCAGCACCACTGAACACCATTTTCCCCTCTCACACCTCTCAGAAGGAGCAGCTGGAGGTGAAGGAGAGTCGAGGCGGCCGAGGCAGCAGTGGGATGACAGAGGATGAGGTGTTCTCCAAGGTTGCCAGTCTTTTCAAGGGACAGGAAGACCTGCTGGCTGAATTTGGACAGTTCTTGCCTGACGCCAAGAGATCACTGGTCAGTCAGCCAGCCATAGATGGAGACATAAATCATGTTGCAATTTCAAAATGCACCATAAATCAGAAAAATGGTTACATGAAAGATCACTGATCAATTTAGGCACCAGACCACCAATTGATTGCCGTTTTAAAGCTGGGGTTTGCAACTTTGGAGAAATTAGCAAAAGTTTCAAAGTACAGAACAAGAAATCCACCCCCTCCCTCTTTGCTCCATCCCTCCCTCCCATAACTCCACCCTCCAAACGAGGCTCAGGTGCGTGCATGAGAGCGGGGGCAAACTTAATAAATTCCAAATATTTTATGCAAAAGACAGCTCTGCTAGCTCTATCTAGTTGTTACTAAAACATGCACCAGCAAAAATATTTTTTGTCAGTATAGATTAGCCATTGTTATTACACACACACACATTGCTACAAACCTTGGTTGAACATGGTTCACTCTACGCTGGGGAGAGAGAGCATGTCTCGGGCAAACTTGATAAATTCCAAACCTTTTACACAAAACACAACTCTACTATCTCAGTCTAGTTGTAACTGAAAGATTCACCTGGGGTCACACATAGATTAGCTATCGCAGTTGCAAAGCTATAGCTTTCCAACACCAGTTGACTGACTGACCTGAATGTGGCTCCTTCCGGATGAACACGTGTTGTGTGCTGTGGAGAAAAACAACTTCCCTACTCAAGTTTATTCCAGTCCTAGTAGTGAGTTTGGATTAGGGCTGTTTCACAACATCTCCTCTGTCGATATAAGTTATTTGTTTTCTCTCTGCAGTTTGCAGGGTGGACTAGACTGAGCTATGCATGTGCATGATTGAAAGGCAGTAGGGACGTTTCCTTGCAGAGAGCTCCTGATTGGTTGAGGCTTACAGGGAGCGGTGAGATTTTGGAGTGCCTGAAAACAGAGGCCTGATCTTCTCTCCGACAATTTTAATTACTGATAGCTGAAAAGGTGTGAAATTATCAAATAATACAAAAAGAAAATTGCCTACCCCAGCTTTAATCAAGAATGTGATGTGTATATATATATGTATATTCTTTCAGAATTTTTGGACACCTCATATAAATCGCTAATGACATTTCTCATTTCCATTCATCTACTCAGATTTGTATTTTATTTTGTCATGCTGATAATATTTAATTTAATAGTCATGGTATAGCATTGCAATATACAGACGTTGGTTTTCACACAGCAATCTTTGGAAACCGTAGTTGAAAATGCTATATGCCATCCGTGGCCAACTTTCCTGTGCTTCCTCTCCTGTAGTTCACAGGGAGCTCACTGACAGGAGGGAAAGAACAGCTGAAAAGGCCGGATGAAGAGGACATGATAACCAAACAGAGCAAGAAGAGACCCAGGCCCATGCTCCTGCAACACATGACCCCACTACTCAAGGTACTGTTATGACAGAACACATTCTCTATGTGAAATATCTACTCCAGGAAACATATATTCTTGATCTCAAAAAGTGTAATCTGCATAATATTTTGTTTTATTGTCCCCAAAATGACAATTTGAATTGTAGTGTTTATTTATTTATTAATGTAGAAAAAAATGAAGTATTCCTGTACCAAAGACCAGTCCTTTGCTTCGGTTGGCAAGCATGGAGTCTTACGAGAGTTCACTTTCTTTGATAAGGTGAGGCATCATTTTCCAATTCAGCAATGTTGGATTTCTTCCGCCTTTTCACACACTATCACCCCATCTCCTTTTTTATTTTTTCATCTTTCCTCTCTTGCTGTCTTAATGGAGTTCCTGGTATCTTCTTGACACCTATGATTTGACCCATTTCACCACAAAAGCTGATTTTCTTGTCACCCCTCAGGTTCGTCGCCTGTTTAAAAGCCAGGAAGTGTATGAGAACTTCCTGCGCTGCATCGCCTTGTTTAACCAGGAAGTCGTTTCAGGAGCTGAGCTGCTACAGCTAGTCACTCCTTTCCTGGGGTGAGTGGATTGAAAGATTATTGAGATGGATGAATGTGTGAAATTGATAAAATGAGAGAAATGAATCAATAGTTGAGGGGTGACTGGATGGATACAGTGACTACAGTGAGCATGAAGAAGGTGCAGACACTACTGCCTGGTCTTGTAAACGAGGAATACTGGTATTACTGCAGGGAAGGGCAACTAATAACTAATAAAGCATGTTGATGTTTATATTTCCTGTTTGATATATTTCTTGTCCAACGACCACTGAACAAGTCTTCACAGTATATCCAAATGGTATACATATTTTCAGTGTATATGATCATACCTAATACAAATTAGGGCTGATGATGAGCACGTGAAAGCTAAATCAATATAGAATAAACAAACATCCAGTAGCCTAAACATCAATTTTCTTATTTTGTTGTTGTTGAATATATGAATATATATATACATTTTTTTCACATGTACTGTATTTATTTATTTACAAACAAAAAACTATTAGAATCAGAATTTAGGACCCGAATCCCAATCAAACGGACGCCGCTTCAGAGCTCCGAAGCATTTGACTCAGCCCTAATACAAATAAATGAAAATTCTGAACGTAATTGTGCTAAATGAAAGAACAAAGTGGCACTTGATATAACGTGATTTTTATCCACACCATACTCAAACTGGTATAATTATTCTGATGGGAAACACTGTTGTGCTCCTCATTCATGTGTCATTCATCCTCATGATTTCTTCTATCTCCTTCCAGGAAATTTCCCGAACTGTACACACAGTTCAAGTCATTTCTGGGGGACAAAGAGCTCTCTCATGCTGTGTCAGGGCTGTCCGATCGCTACATGGAGGGGGGAGGGGGCCGGGAGGTGGACTACGCCTCCTGCAAACGTCTGGGGTCCAGCTACAGAGCACTGCCCAAGACCTACCAGCAGCCTAAATGCAGCGGACGTACTGCCGTATGCAAGGAGGTACACCTACGTACATTTCCTTATTGATTTAGTACTAGATCGGTGCATGTGCTTTTTAGTATTTAATTAGTAAGTGATAGAACAGCATATTATTCTGAAATTATTTCCATGAGAGAGGTTTTTCCTATTGATGACTAAAGATAAGCTCTACATGTGTGTATGTGTGTGTGTGTAGGTGCTGAATGACACCTGGGTGTCATTCCCCTCTTGGTCTGAGGACTCCACCTTCGTCAGCTCCAAGAAGACTCCCTACGAGGAGCAGCTGCATCGCTGTGAGGATGAAAGGTTTGAGGTAGGCACATCCCAACAATTCAGATATTAATGCTTCTTGTAAAGCTGCCAACAGAGAAGGTTTTTGTATAAACAACACAATTTACTGTATATCCCTTTTACTATATTGAACTGAGATTCAGAGCATTAACAGACACCATCTTGTATAGTTACTGCCTTCTAAAGGTTCTGTCCATAATTCTCCATCTCTAGTTGGATGTGGTACTGGAGACCAACTTGGCTACCATCCGGGTTCTAGAGAGCGTCCAGAAGAAGATGTCCCGCCTTTCACCCGAGGACCAGGACCGATTTAGATTGGATGACTGCCTGGGCGGAACATCTGAGGTCATCCAGCGCCGCGCCGTTTACCGTATCTATGGTGACAAGGCCCCTGAGATCATTGAGGGTCTGAAGAGGAGTCCCGCTACCGCCGTGCCTGTGGTGCTCAAGAGGTCAGGGCTGTCATTTTATCTTTGTTGTTCGGCATTATTTCAAATCTCTTCACAGGACAGACATTCAGCGATAAATACATCAGATTGGAAGTTTAATTCTTCTGTGTCCCTTTCACCACCTCAGACCCACTCAGATTCCAACCAGCTTCTGTAGTGTCATCTCTACTGTACTAAATCATAGACACACAATCATGCACAATATGCCCCACTTTCTGAACAAATCCAACGCATAGCCAGTTATTATATACGTTCATATGTGCATGCATTACCATTACGGTGAATTAGACGCATCGGTGGAATGTTCTGATGAAATTCACTTTAGAATCAAAATTCTTTATTTGGGAAGGAGCTTGTTGCCTGCCGTTACAGTGTATTTCATTAAAATTGCAGGGATACTGTGATGAAAAGTTGATTTGTTGGCAGCATTAGGGTTTGATTAGGTCCAACTGGCATTGCCCTCTGTGCCTCCTGTCAACAGTGGTGAATCAAACCAACAACAGCTGTGTTTTGTGTGCACACTATATTGTACATAGGCACTTGGACATGTTTTACACGTGGTAGGCTCCTACACAAATGCTCTAACAGATTTATGCTTAGGTACTCACAAATCCCCTCCCACAGATACTTGGATCCATACAATCAAACTGCCATATTGCACAAGCAGGTGCACAGACTTGCACATTAACATGACACACTCATAAACATGGTTTGTGTTGTGTGAAGTATCTACATCCCAGGTGTGTCCTCCTCTACAGGTTAAAAGCCAAGGAGGAGGAGTGGAGAGAAGCCCAGCAAGGTTTCAATAAGATTTGGAGGGAGCAGTATGAGAAGGCCTACCTCAAGTCCCTGGACCACCAAGGGGTCAACTTCAAACAGAATGACATGAAGGCCCTGCGTTCAAAGAGTCTTCTCAATGAGATTGAGAGCGTCTACGATGAGGTAGATCTACTAGCACCTCTCTCCTTATCATGATTTTCAATTTTCAAAATCATCAGTCTGTCACTGTGTCTTCCTGAATTCCTCTGCATTAAACTTTGTTTTTCTTTCTACCTCAGCGTCAGGAACAGAGCACAGAGGAGGGCGGTGTGGGCCAGCAGGGCCGCAACGGCTCTGGTTCAGCCTCATCCAGTGAGCCTCACATGGTGTTTACCTACGAGGACAAGCAGATCCTTGAGGATGCCGCCTCACTCATCATCTACCATGTCAAACGTCAGCCCACAATCCACAAAGACGACAAGGACCACATTAAGCGTATCATCCAGCACTTTGTCCCCGACCTGTTCTTCTCCCGCCGTGGCGAACTCAGTGATACTGAAGAATGGACAGATGAGGAGGCCGAGCCTGAGGAGGGAGGAGAGCGAGGTGGAGGAGGAGCAGCAATAGCAGCAGCAGGAGGAGGAGGAGGAGGAAATGGTAATTCTAATAATGCACCAGGAGCTGTGGTGGCCACAGGTAGTCAGTCTCAACCACAACAAGCCCAGTCCCAGACCCAGACCCAGTCCCAGTCCCAGTCCCAACCCCAGCAGCAGCTGAATGGTGAGTCCAGGCGGAGACGCTGCAGCCCGTCCCAACCTGCAGACACAGAGGGC
>OMOT01088293.1:0-15275 GCA_900312575.1 Acanthochaenus luetkenii | reverse complement strand
AGCAACACCAGTCAGACTGGAGGGACTGCTGGATCCACCCCTGGCTCTACCGCTATGGAAACGGGCTCAGCTACGGCCGGGGAGAAGGTGGACCTGCGCGACCCTGAAGCAGAGCACCAAAAGGAGCTGGATGGTGTCTACAACCTGTTCTTCGTCAACAACAACTGGTATTTCTTCCTGCGGCTGCATCAGATACTGTGCTCACGGCTACTGCGGGTTTACCGACAGGCAGAACGGCAGCTACTGGAGCACAGGGCCGAGCAAAGCAGGGAGAGGCTGCTCACGGCAGAGGGAAGGAGGGACAAGGCCTGTGATCTAGCCATGGAGCTACGCCTCAAACAGCCTAGTAAGTACAACTACTAGTCACGTATATACATCTTGGTATAGTCTGATCAAAGTATTTCATTTCAAATCAGTCAACCAATTGCCATATGTGACCCAATATGGAAAAATAAGCACATGTTATTTTGTTTTTCATAGATTCTTAATCTTTGATTCAGAGCTTTGAAGTGGCATATTAACTAATGGCAGCATTTGAATGACTAAGTATTGTATCAGAAAAATCACTTCTTTCTGATGTTAAATGGGTCTCCTAAAGTTAAATGAGGATGAGGCTTGTTTGAAATGTTCCAGATGTCTAGAAAGACAAATTAAGCTATTTTTGGACATTGGTGTGTAGACTGCCTTGTAAGGAACGCGTTGACAAATGAAACATGAATAAATTCACTAGGTGTACTGCTTTCTCATCATATCAATGTGTTATTATTGTACTGGCTCTGGTTATATGTTAAGTGTAGTATTTTGTAACGTTTTGTCCCAGGTGAGCTGGAATTACAGGAGGTGTAGCATACTGTCCTTTCTTCCTCACTGCACATGTGTAGGCATGCACAGTATTATAAGGATTTGATAACCTATTACAATGGGTCTTTTTTTTGCCGTGCCCTCCACAGATGAGATGGAGCTTAAACACTACTCCCAGCAGTCCTTGATATGGTATTGCTGTGGTAAAACACTGTAATATTACATTGTAATGACATGCTATTATAATGTATGTAATTTCCCTTGCCTTCCACAGGTGAGGTGGAGTTGGAGGAGTACTACCCAGCCTTCCTAGATATGGTGCGTAGCCTGCTGGACGGTAATCTGGAGTCCACACAGTATGAGGACACACTGAGGGAGATGTTCACCATCCACGCCTACATAGGCTTCACCATTGACAAGCTCATCCATAACATCATCCGGCAGGTAAGCAACGTTTACTTTCACAGCGAGCACAGCACACATAACTTGATAATGTACCATTTATATATCTCTTCAATGTTGTAACCTTTTCTGTCTCCACATTTCCCTTTTGCGAATTTGTAATCCCCCACCCTCCATCATTGTAGCTGCAGCACCTAGTGAGCGACGAGGTATGTCTGCAGGTGGCCGATCTGTACCTGGCTGAAAGGAAGAGGGGGGCGGCAGGGGGTAACCTGTCCTCCCAGTGCGTTAGATCAGCGTGGGAGACCAGCTACCAGTGGAAGGGTGAGAGGGTCATGGCTGAAGAGAACTGCTTCAAGGTGAGGGTAAAATTCAGGAGAATACAATATAGTGCAATAGAATAGAGGAGACAACCACAGCGGGGTAACTGCTTCAATGTAGTGACTAATGCTGGTGATGCACTACATGATTTGTTAGGCCGATGAAGAGCCATGATTTGACCATCACGCCTGATTGATGGACGGCACAGATGATCTTGTAGTTTTGTTGTACCCACTTTCCCTCTCAACCTGTCTCTTCTAGTTCAGTTAATGATTTCCTGCATTTTCAACAACCCCCAGAGAAATGCCTGAACTTGTTGCTTTCAATCAAAGGGGGTCTTTTGGGCATATATATATATATATATATATATAGATAGCCAACTAGTTTGTGTACATTGGGGCATGTCTATGATCGCAGCCACCGGCCAAGCAGCATGTCTTATGGCTGCATTGCATTCTGGTCTATAGAGGGTACTGTCAGTGGAGAAATTTGTATCTAAGCCTCTCCCACGATGGATTTCTCCCTCTACGATTGTTGAATGTCTGTGTAAAATGATGAGTCTAGAAAAATGATCTTGCTCTTTGATTCTGACGTTGTACCGTTGATGTTTTAAATAGCTGAAAAAGTTTCTGTGGTTAAACTCTAGTTTAGCTCTGCTGGAAATATGTCCATGTGACGTCATGTTATCTAAGTTTCTCCAGTTATATACGGGAATAAGAAAAATACACCACCACCAAACAACAAATTGGGCTCAGAAGTGCAAGGAATATAGACAATAGCTGTTTTTTAAATGTGCAGGTGTTTTAAGTTGGATTTTTCCGTTAAATATTTTGATTCCTAGTCCAGTCAGGACCATATTGATTATTTCAAACATGCTTGATTAATTTTTTACACCTGTAGTGTGAGCTGGTCAATAACACAAATCGAAATGGGGACTTACAATAACCAGTAAGCGTTGAGCATGAGGGAGAGGAAAAAAGACAGGAATTGTAGAAAGAAAAATGCTCTACTTCAATGTTTGTTTTGGTTTTATGTTGTAGCACAATGTGTTTTCGCGACATTGGGGGATTCTGTGGCGTTAGAACCCGAGTAGTGTGTGAAATCCAACTTATCAGGTGTTTGCATCTCTACGATGCAGTTGTCAAATGTGTGACACCCAGTCTTTTCACTGTCTTTTTCAGTCATGTAGTGTGTGTCCAGCTTATGATGATAAAATACAGTACCATATAATACAGTACCATAGAAGGCAGGCAGGGTCACAAACTGCTTCAAGGTAATGATGGATGATAGAATGGTAATTTCTCATTAATATTTAGGGTTTCAAGACTGTAAAGCTAAAACCCTATTATTTTACTCCAGGCTAATCATTTTCCTTCACAATCATTTTCTCAATTCCGCTTGAGATGTTCCATGCTAAAGACCTTTTGCAACGCGATAGTTAGTAGCAGTACCACTTCCTATGCAATATGACTCGAGATGACCTGAGGGGAGTGCTATATTTCTGACATACTTTGTCTTAATCTGCTGTAATTCAGCCAAAACAGCAACACTATGTATAGCCAATTGCCCTACAGCAAGATGAGCACATACTCTAAAGATGCACTTCCATATTACTGCATAAGTTGCTATAACCATCAAGACCTTTCATTTGAATCATAGCCATACCTTGCTAGACTCCTAGAGAGCCTAACATCTTTAATCTTGTCGTATTGACTAGAACCCGAGGTGCCATTTGTGGCTGGTTTTAGTCACCTGTAGTGTTGATTTACTGCAGATTTACTTATGTGTCTTGTCATTTTGTGTCATCAGGTGATGTTTATCCAAAACAAAGGTCATGTGACAATGACTGTCGAGCTACTGGACACAGAGGAGGCCCAGGCTGATGACCCGCTAGATGTACAGGTAAACTGTGACACAAACCATTTAAATGTTAGCTTTTACAGACAGGCTGACCTCCAACACCTTGAACTCAATTTGGTTGAACTTAAATGTTCGTTACAACATGGGCTTGAGTGTTGCTATTAATGACGATGCTCTCTTCCTCCCCCAGTGCCTGTCCAGCTACATGGAACAGTTTGTAGGAACAGAGTCCAGTCTGTGTTCTCAGGCAGATGGATACTTCTTCAAACCGGTATTTCTGCCCAGGTAGGAGAGCGTTAAACATGGCAGAGATATTACTTTAACTTGCTGTCTTGTGTTTTCTCATTCATCTTCATCTTCCATGGACCCTGTGCAACATTCAATCATCTGTAAAGCAACTTTAGTAGTATGTACTTAGCGTATACACAGATGTGGAAAGGCTGTAAAAGCAAACTTACTGTGATCATTTCCAGGTCGTAAAAAGTTTTTGGAAAAGTATGGTTTCAGTCCCAATATGACTCTATATTGTCATATTGTTGTTTATATAACCACTGACATTTCAAATGTAATATTTGTGAAGATGAATAATAGTTGTGAAGATTGATCATCATATTGATTAGGTCTAGTTGACATATCACCCAGCCACTCTGAGAACACATCCGATTGAACACCGTCCAAAATATTCAAACCAACATATCTATCCAACAATTTAAGATCTGGAAAAAGTATTTCACTTTGAAATGGAAAATGTGTAGGAACCAAGGAACCCTGTTTACCCAACCTATATGAAAGTACAATAGTACTGGAGTCATCCTTGTGTCACCATCTTCACCAGTAAAAAATAAATAAAGATGCACAGGTATTTTTGGGGTTAGTAATCTCCACTTTCCGCTTTTTTTTTTCCCTCCAGGAACCTGCGTCGTTTCCGTCGCTGGCAGGTGCGGCAGGTGGAGGCCATGCGCTGCAGGAGAGAGTGGCACCGCCAGCTGGGTGTGGAGAACGCTGGCAGCCTGGACTGTCGCTTCAAACTCAACACCCACAAGATGGTGTTTGTCATGAACTCTGAGGATTACATGTACCGCAGAGGGGCCTTGGTCAAGGCCAGGAAGGTAGGGTGGAGACTTAATTTAATTAAAAGTCATTGCATTCCTGTTGTGAGCAGGATTGTGATTTCCCCCAAAAAATGGTCTATGCAAAGTGCTCCTTTCCACGGTGTATTATAAGTGTTTGGGACTCCAAATTAAACCATTTGATGTCCCACTTGGAGAATCTGGGTGATAATTTGAGTAGGGGCGAATCAAACCCTGCTTGTACGTTGTGAGTAAACACTCATTCAATCCTATTTGTTTGTCTAATAGATTAGGCTCTTACAGCCTTTCTTCTTCTTCCACAGTCACAGCACAGAGTGGCTGTGAGCCAGCATGAACGCTTTGACAAGTGGCACCAGGGATGGCTGGCAAATCATGTGACCGCATCAGCCGAACGCTCGGTCCAGGATTGGCTAATGGGTGAGGAGGAAGAGGACATGATCCCCTGCAAGACTACCTGTCTGTCTACCGAGGTGAAAGGGCAAACAGTCAACAGATACCAAGTTCATTACAGTGGTAGCAAACCCCCTGCCTCGCCATAGAGGACTGGATAGAGATGGACATATATACACACACACACACACACACAGATAAATGCATGGACATACAGGACATACATTCTTACACTACATACAGCTGCAGTCCCAGTTCTCTACCTCCACAACATGTTCACTCATTCACTTTCCCTCATGGATTGAAGAAAGAAAGAAGTCCAGCGGAGACATGGGGCAAATGGGCTAAAAGTGCAACCCCCTATTTGCACCAGTCCAGTGAACGGTGAGTCAGTGAATGAGTGCGCAGGAGTGCTGTGGAGAATAGGACCAAGAGAGACAGTGAGGTAATGAACGTGAGTGAACTTGGCCCTGACTGACTTGTTAGGACTAGACCCTGCCCCATATGATGGGTTGGACACGGCACAAAAGGAGCTCTTCATCATCCTCAGCATTATCATCAACGTCCTCGCTTCTCTGGTGGCAATTGGCACTGCAAGCTGATAGGACTGATGGACACGGACAGTTTGGTCAGTTGGGAGATTATGAGATCATGGAGTTTCTTTGAGAAATGTGAATGTCTTTCTTTTTTAAGTCCAATGTAGTTTTTAGCTTCTAAAGCCAGAGAGCCTTTTGCTTGTTGGTTGGTTGGTTTATGCGTGTTTGGAGAGATATGGTAAATGTGTGTATGTGTATGTCCTGCTCTCTTCATTTTGTCCAGTACAGACTCTACAACTCTAGTAATTGCATTATTGCTGTATGTGCATATATACAACGGTGTTTCTGTATTTTATATATGCATTTACATGAGTATGTTGTTTGATGCATCTAAAGATCACATGGTTCTTTACAGTGTTTGCTGTCAGCCAACTCGTTGTTTTCATTTTGTTTTGGTCATCTTTTTTCCTTTTTTTTGGTGTTGTAGCTAATCTAAACAAGTTATCACCAGGGCGACAAGGAGTCCTTAAAAGTAATTGGTTTAATGTTATGAAGCATTCAAATTATGTATCATATTCATGATTTCACCAAATGTTTACTTTGCATTGTTGTCTTTTTTGCATACTGACATTGGAAATAAAAGCAAAATATCAGTGTTAAAAAAGAATGTATAACATTTATCCTGTATCAGTTATCATGAAATAAACAACCTAGTTGTGACCTTCTTAAAGGTTGCCAAGTCTTGTTTGTTGGCTTGGAATGGATATATTCGTGTATAGGATTATTAAATACACACTGGATGCAATTCTGTACTACACTTGTTGAGGAGCTACGACATTGGTTTTGCAATGATCTGATTACGCAGTATAGTCGGATGTCAATCAGTGAAGCCTTCTGCTTATGTGGAAGTAACTGGCACACTTGATGAAGAAAGGCCAAAAAGCCTAAAACACAGCTGACCGACAATTCAGAAAAGCAAATGTTTTTTTTAACAGAACTTCTGTTTTAAAGATAAATTATTGTGATTATGTTGGATTGTGATTTGTTGTAAAGTGAACTGGTTTTCTATTTTGATTGTGTAAAAAGCAAGATTACCAGGCTTTTCAGGACGATTTGTACATGCTATCCGCCATACTGAACACAATGGCATCAGATTCAAGCTGCCCGAAGGGAAGGAAGTCGTCTCTGCGTCATATCCCTGGTTCTTGCCAATGCTTTTGGAGTTCCTCATGTCCTCCTTTGGACAGGGTTGTCAATCTTGTCAAGACCTAAATCTTGTCAGGACCGACTTCAACTGCATTGAAAACATTTAGAAACGGAAGCATCAAGACATGTTGGTGGGTGGTCGGAGGTGAATGACTGAAGGCTAGGCTGCATTTACTTTTTATCAGAGCATACATGGATCAAGTCAATTCTACTCCAAGTGCATAAATTGAAATGGGACAAAAACATCCAAGGAGTTAATGCAGAATTAGATCCAGGCTAACCAGTGCAACTGGAGACTAACAAGACAGGTCAGAATGGACTAGAGCAGGTGATGGGACAGGATAGGAGAGGGCACACATTATTTCAATTCAATGTTCCTAGATTACCAGATTATTTAAACTACGTCATGAGGTACATTTTCACAGTAATCCTGAAATAAAATAAAGAGTCCATAGACGGGGTGAGAGTTTGAAAAATAAGCGTGGTTTATAAAACCCAGATATGACAGGATCACAAAAGTGTATACAGAAATACAAATACCATCAGGAAAACCATCATAGTACAGTGTTATACACTCGACATGTACAAACTACTCTGTAAAAGGGACTCGGGAGGATGGGTCGGACTGTAAGACATTTTCCTTCCTTTAGTCTTATGTCTCTTTAAATCACATTTAACCACAATGTATTTATTCTATTATCTTTTTTGTATCTTTTCAAAGTAGTACATCCATCTACCAAACTACAGGTACTATGACATTCACCTAGATTAAAGCGAGGATACAACATCAAGAGAGGGGAGGGAAGAGGATGCAGAGATATCAAGCACTTTTACATCATGGGGTTTGAGCAAGCAGTAAAAACAGTAAAATCACCAGTGGTTTTCACCCATGAGAACATGTGACATCAGGGCTTGCATTATCACCATCTCATCAGTCACAAACTGTACAAAATAACCCTATTTTTGTCAATGGGTTATACATACTGTATCTCCGTGAGCAGGTCTACTAATCACAGACACTGGTCACTAAAAGATAGTTATTTTTTTTACCAGCACTCACAGAAAAGCATATCAAAATGCCTCCAGCGAGTATATTAAGATCCTAGATATGATATGATATATTCAACTCTGTGTACACCGCTGACAGATAGGGAAGTCGATTTTCTCCAGCAGTATCTTGGTATGGTGTCGGTCCTCTCTGGACTGGGGTCTGTTCCTGTGCCCTATCTGTCGTTTTAATAAAGCGCTTGTCTCCTGTCGGCAGATCATCGGATGTCATGTTAGGACAGAAGGGGATGCACATTCACAAAGGAACACTTATCAAGAGTATCGAGCTTCAGGACACAGGAACACATGTCTCCACCTCCTCCATGAGTCATGGACGCAAACCCCGGGGATGACGGAGCCAGGAATTAAGATAGAATCACCAACAAGATGCAACCAATCACAATCCAGAAACACTATTTCTATGGGTTTTCTTCTAATCTTTTTTCTTCTTCTATACAAACACAGTTTCAACACATTTACACATGAAAAATAGTGCAGGATTGTGAACAATCAAAAAAAGCTCCTCCTCACCTAAAAATACTGCTTGTCTTAGAGCAAAAAAGAGCGACGTTTAAACGTAGGAAATCAATCACTGTTACAGCAGCTACAATGATCATTAACGTAATGGAAAATAAATTAAGATCTATGTACAATCTAAAACAAAAGCAGCATGCAGGCAAGACAACATAGACAGAGCCTTACTGCACAACAATCTGCTGTAGGGTTGTGCTGTCTGACACAAGACGGTGGTAAAGAGAGGCAATGTGGGTTGTGTAAGTGTGTGAGTGTGTGTACAGTTGTGTAGGTGTGCAATGTTATATGCCCATATACAATTGCATATGCACTTGTACATTACATGGCATGTGTCCAATTAATTTAAATGGATAAGGAAACTACCCACTTTCCAAATGTAAACCATAGCAGGTACAACACATTTTGTACTTTCTAGCTTTCACTCATCAGAAATGTATTTTAGCCACTACAGGAAAACACTGAAATACAAGACGAAACTGAAGTTTCTGTGATTTGTCTTTTAGCTCTCTGGGCTTTGTCTTATGGCAGCATGGTGTTAACACAGCATAGCCACAGGGAGGGACAGCAGACCAGAGAGGAGGGAGAGGGGAAAGGGGGTCAAACAAGAAGACAAAACAGAGTGAGACACACACCACCGTGTTACAGTTCAAGTTAATATCCTTCCCCTGAAAGACAGGAGGCCCTCGAAAAGGAGCAGCAACCCACTTTCAAAGTTACAGCCGATGAAGATTGTTGCTCGCAACATATAGCTCAGTCTGAAGGGCGTGCAAACCAAGTGTCTGTGTGTGTGTATGTGATTTATAGTAGAATCAGGATGGAGGAAAGTTAAATAGAAAAAAGGGCTAATGATGGATGTCAGATGTACAATAACTTTTCCTGGGTGTTCTCAAAAACATTCTCAACACTTGAAATCATTCTGGGGGAAAAGGTGCTAAAATGAACGAGGCAACAGTGAACATCAGAGCAAAAAACAACATGTATCTGGTGATAATGTGAAGTGCATCACAATCCACCTGTACTGGATATGAGCTGAGAGCCACACCTCGACACCTGAAGCAGTACACCACCGTTGTATTCTACACAAATGATGATAGTAATACTAGCAATAGTAGTCATATCACTTGGATTTCCAACAACAGATGGAAACCTACCAGCAAAGAGCGACAAAATGGCCCCATCATCAGCCCAATAAAATACGTATCAGCATTCAAAAGGTTCGCTCCGATATTTATATATGGTTTGGGCTCCGGCTCCATTCGAGTCCAGCTCAGGCAGGTTAAATGGACAAAGCCACGGAAACATTCATGGAAATAAAGCTTTGGTAGTTAATGCAAAGTATAGCAATGCACATAGATATACTAATAGGGCACTTTGAGATGACATGACACGATACTAACTTGAGGCCTAGATAAAATGGACAAGTTGACGTCATTGAGAAAGGCTTTGTCCTCATATCCACAGAAAGGGGGTCAAACTATTGGCTTAGTAAAAACATGGCAAGTTTAACAGAGAAACACATTCCAAATATTAGAAAATACATTAACAATCAATTGCGTGGACGCTCGAGCTATTCTCGCTCTTATAAATAACACATGTAGTAGTACATAACAACTACGACACCAGAGCAATAATGCACATCGAAAAATATTACAAAGCAACGTCACAGACTAGACATATGTTTGAATCAAAACCTCCTTTTTTTGTGCACGTTTTTTTGTTTTTTTTTCATGTTCTGTTTATGTATTAAATGCACTTTCCCTGCAAGCGCTTCCAGGGTCGTCGTTGTACACTGACTTCATTACAACTCAATCAACAAAATAAATCAACCCAAAAAACGTGGAGTATAAAAAGAACCAACAAGTTGAAACCAGTTGATTTTGTTGTTTTTTTGATATGCTGTTGTGCGTGTTGAGTCTTTTCCTCAGGTTTCTGTTATTGTTTAGTATTTAGTCTTTTGGTTGGCTTGTTGTCTTCTCCCTGTTGATCCTGATGTCGTAAAAATGCATGTAAACAGTCATCTATGGCCTATCTACGCAGCTTTTCGAACATTGAAATTGGAAAAAAAAGGAAAAATCGAAAGAATTATACAAATATATCAAAGTAAACATCACAAACTGAAAAGTCTGTTTTAAAAAATTAGAGAAAAATACTGAGGAAAATCCCAGGGCAGTGTGGTCTTGTGTGTTCAGCTATGTGCCTATCCTGTAGGTTTCCCTTGAAGTCTGTCTGTATGGCTGTGTGTTATAGCTGTCTCCTCAACTGTAGCAATAATACACTATGCTTGTGCTTCAGCAGGTTTATATTTGTGTATTTGCTGTGTGTACTTTGTGAGTATTTTCTGTGCGTGCGTGTGTGCATTTCTATACCTATAAGGACCCAATGTCCTCACAAGGATAGATAGATGAGGGAAATTCTCCAAAAGTGAGGACATTTTGGCCGGTCCTCCCTTCTTTAAGGGGATATTTTAGTGTTAAGACTCAGTTTTAGGATAAGGATTAGGTTTAGGTGAGGGTTAAGGTTTCGGTTAGGGGTTAGGGAATGAATGAAGGCCCTCATAAGTATAGTAATACATGTGTGTGTGTGTGTGTGTGTGTGTGTGTGTGTGTGTGTGTGTGTGTGTGTGTGTGTGTGTGTGTGTGTGTGTGTGTGTGTGTGTGTGTACTGACGGTCTGGACTCAGCTGAAGGCCTCATCATCCGTGTCTTCAATTAGCACCTTTGTGTCCTTCTTGGATCTAGAAAGGAGAATTGAATTTAAAAAAAATATTATATGTCAAATAGATTTTTTTCCTGTAATGTCATAATGTCAAAAGTTAAATATTGCTATTTCTGCCCAGTAGAACCTGGGTTCCTGTCTGAGAACACAGGAAGAGCCTGAAACAGAGATAAACTGTATAATCTCTTCCAGCTCTTTGACCTTGTTTTTATTGACTCCTTCTTTTCTTTCTTTTTTTCAACATGTCTACACAAATATGTCCCTTACTGCGAGGAGGACAGTAGGGGACGTCGGAGCGACAGGCTGTAGGACCTCTTCCAGGTCTTCTTGCCAGAGCGGTTCCGGACTCCGTCCTCCTGGTCCATCATCTGCTCCAGCAGTGTCTGGTCGTCGGCGTTGAGCGGCGCCACAGAGATATCCCGCACGGCACGAAACTCCCCGCAGTTGTTCAGGTGCTCGTTCTCCAAGCGGAAGAAGTTCCACACAAAACGCCTGCAGAGAGGGAGGCGAGTTATTGGGTGATGTTGCTCCTAGACAGTGGTTAAATTGAGCCGGTACATCTATTTTAATCATGCAGTTGAATCTGATTCTATCTCATCTTTGATGGCCCACTAACCACCTAGGCGTTTGCCTATATGGCCCAATGGACGGGCATCATCTGTATGCATTTTTTGAGTTTATCCAACTGGCTTGGAAAGGCTTTCATCAGCCCAATGGTTGTAAAATTTTCTCATCCTATAGAAATCCATGTGATCCTTCAATAGAAGTCAAGTTATGAAAATCTGAGTTATGTGCATGGGGGAGAGAGAGAGAGAGAGAGAGTGTGAGAGGGTGAGTGGATGTGTGTAAGCGAAGGTGAGCATGTTACTCAGACCCACCTGAAGACCTCGAGGGGAGCCAGTACAGTGGCTACGATGTCGCTCACAGAGGGGACGCTGGTCATGGTGGTCAGGGAGATCTGGATAGTCCAGGCAAAACGCAGGATCACATCCTCTATGATGGCACAGTAGTAGTACGCCTGGACAGAGCAGAGGCAACCGTTAGAGGAGGGGACTAGGGGGATAGTGTGTGTGTTTAATATATGTGTGTGTGTGTGTGTGTGTGTGTGTGTGTGTGTGTGTGTGTGTGTGTGTGTGTGTGTTTCTATCACACTCCACCTTGTGTGGGTAGACAATCTCTTCTCTGAGGAAGGTGTTTTCGCCAGCTCCACGGTCAAACAGACCCCAGTCCATGCGCAGATCCCAGATCAGTGTGTACAGAGAGCTGATGGCCGAGAACACGATCAGCAGGTAGAAGAACATGTCGGCATCCGTATGTCCTTGCTCTGGAACGCACACACACACACACACACACAAACACACGGGGTGTCGACTAACTGCAGTCAAGCAATGTCTGTCAGACTTGAAGATCTGTTTGAAGCAGAAGGAAACCCCTGCATATTGTTTCCTAAAGGAAGCTCACAGTGAAAACCTGCTTTCCTGGTGTGTGTACAGTAGTTGAGTCGCAGTGCTGCTTTTGCCACAATGTCTTGACCACTAGAGGGAGCCCACCTGTCATGATTATACCCCAGCAATGATTCACTTCATAGACCACAGAGGGTGAAATTCCCACTTTCCATCAAGTCTACATTAAGATCTGCACACCACATGTCAAAATCTCCCATCTTCCACCAGATCATTTTTTACGTAGGATAAACTACATGTCATATATTTCACTCTCATATCATATCATATCATATCATATCATATCATATCATATCAGCCGAGGAATGAGGGATGGATCTACACTGAGCAAGCGGAGGCCCTGGCCGCCCTTTTGGGGATTCAACAAGTGCATTACAACATACAACAGTAACTTCCCTTTTTAGGATACTAAAGAGAATCTAATCAAATACATAAACCTCTTTATTCCAAGGAGAGGTATTCATATTGTTAGACGACTGTACTCGTGTGCCCAGTTTAGCAGCTGTGCAGGTCTGTCACGTTGATCTGACCTTGTCATTCCTCAGTATTTTGACTAGATGACATTTGAATGTGTGTCAGGAGTCTGTGTGTGTGTGTGTGTCCGTGTGTGTCCTCACCTTGTGTGACCCATAGAGGGACTGGCTAACACCACAGACAAAGGGCCATGCAGAGGCATCTACTGTGTCTGTGATTCGTTGAAGAGTATTCATGATTTATTAACCTGTAGAATATGCAACCTATACAGAATTATTGGTTATTATGATCTAGTCTGCTCCAAGTGTCCCAACGCTGTGGAAGTGTGTATAGAAGAGCTCTGTTCCCCACACATGTAGACACACATGAGGCATGACAGGAGCACAGCAAGGGCTTGGAGCCAGAAGGGCACGTAGCTTTTTGGCAGACTTTGCAAGAAAGCCAAAACAAAACAAAACAAAAAATATATAAATTGATCAACTTTGATCAACTGTTGTACATACATTTTGATAATGAATTATCTGTCGTTTTGTTCAAGATCAGTGATGTTTGAAGACTATACCAACATTTAGAGCCATAAGTGGACTTACGACCTGCATTATCTGGAGCCAGAAGAGTGTAAGTGGATTTATGCCCTTCTAGCTCTAATCAATAACTATAGATATATGGTTTTGTATTTTCATTCAAAATTATTCCATATTTCAGTTTTTCCTTACATTAGTGACAGTAGTAGTAGTAGTAGTAGTACTTCAATAATCCCAGAAGGGAAATTATTTGATCAAAGATCGCCAGCAACACATTTTGTGCAAAATGGTACATACACATTACATTACATTACATTAAATTACATTACATTACGGCATTTAGCAGACACTTTTATCCAAAGGGACTTACATATCATATATATACATAATACATCATCATATACACATATACAAACATACGTACTTCCACAGAGAAGTCATATTACACAGTCCAGTGTTGCTGCAGTTGTATTGGAAAATTGCTTTTACCATTTCGCATTTCACTACAATTCATATTGCTTGTGGAAGTGTTTCGCTTGCTAGTAGACGATTCAGTCAAAGTTCCCAGCTTTCCTGATAAGGTAAGTCGTGTCATTTTACATCATTAGATCGTTTGATTTAGGTTCTGCATATTGTTTGTTGGTCTTCTTTATTGTAAGTGGGCTTAATCCTTTGTTGAGGATGTAACATTACCATAGTAGAACTTGTTAAGTGTAATCCTGTTTGTTGTAAAATTGTAGTATTGAGGTATAATTCATAATTTGATTCAATTACATTCGTTCACAGCTGGCAAGTATTTTCATCTTATTAAATGTATGTGCGTCATCAGCTTACCAGCGCCTGTGTGTGTGCGTGTGTTTAGCTTATTCCTGGCCAGTTACTGATTTACCACCTATAGACTAACACAGTGACTCATACAGACGCAGCCAGCAGCCAGCAGACAGAGACGGAGCTGGTTCCCATCCATCATGGTCACTGCCTTTTCCTACTAACAGCCAACGAGACGCCAGGGAGCAGACCGGGGACGTTTCTAACAGAGAATTACTGCTGCTGTGGTCCCTCAGTCCTGCTCTGTTAACTGCTGTGTCTATTGTGCCCTTCAGTTGAGAGATGGGATGGACATAGTCCCCATGCCATATAGGTAATATAGCCACAGTGAGGTTTCCCAGCCATAGATCATACTTAGTCCTGGACAATACACTCTTTTCACTGGAGAAAAGCTGCTGTTGTGGTTTTCTCTGCTTGGTAAAGTGTTCTGCCACGTTGAGGTATTTAACCCTTCAGTTTCTGTTAGGGCCGAGGCCCGGCTGATGTCTTTCCACGAGGCCGGCGAGCCAGTAGGGCCGTTATAAAGGTTAGCGTGGTGAGGTGGCCATTGATCTGAAGCTCAATAGGGGCTAACAGTGTCTGTCACACAGACATGCACACTGTCCACAGGAACTCAAGACGTTAAACACTGTTACACTCCAGCAGGGACAGGCTCATTTAATGCAACAGGCCCACGGCCCCACTGAGGGAAACAAGCACACAGGAAGAACAATCAGTCCCTGCTATTAGGCTGATGTCCTATCTGCTGCCACAGACCAGGTCATTAAGAATCCCTCACCTGCAGGGAAACCTCATCCACAGACCAATCAGCTTCATTCGATCTAATAACACTATCCAATCATACAGCTCCATCTTCAGCATATCCAAAGATATTGTTGCTATACACACAAAGGTTGTTGGTCAAAGAGGATGCACCTTTATCAGAAGCCTAACTCAGGCTGTATCTGATGTGTGGATATATTAGTGGTAGCAGGAGCGGCTGCGTGAAATGAAGCTACACAAGCTGTCAGCTCTGGGCTCATCTGTATTCTGGTAGCGTCCAGCAGACATGTGTTCAACCCCAGGCTGGTAATTACCCTCTCCT
>OMOT01088291.1:0-11067 GCA_900312575.1 Acanthochaenus luetkenii | reverse complement strand
AGACATGTAGCAGTGAACCTCAGGGGAGAGATTACTGACTTCAGAGCAGTGAACTCTCTTTCTCTCTCTGTCTTACTCCCTTTCCCCTATTCACTCTTCACTCCGCTGTCCATCTCTCTCACGGCTCATTTCCGTGCCCAGAGCCCTGCACCTCACACCACCATATGGAGGTCTTTATCTCCCTGTGTCCGCTGACCTCCCATGGTCCTTCACTTCCTACAGCCCCCTACACGTGTTCCCCCAGTCCCTCCCAACGGGGATTTGCACGGATATGGCCACATTTATCAGTAAATAAATGAACGTGATGTTTTCATATTCATGGGAAATACCGTATGTGTTATGCAAGTTTCGTTATTTGAAATGAGCTCTCCAGCCTCTGGCTCGTTATGGTCCTGTATAGCTCAAACACTGCCAGGGTGTGTGGTTTAGTTGACCCATGCACATTTTTTGAGATCTGAGACTAAATCCCCATGTCAGAGCTGTTACCAAGGAGCAGGTCAGAGAGGCAGTCTGGCCCAGTATTTGAATCGTCTCAGACATCTGGAGGTTTTTAAACATGTCAGCACAAAATCTGCAATGCTCTTGTAGTGTGAGATATGTAAAGACAACTTTTGAGAACAGTGAGTAGCAATAGCCAATGAGAGCTAGCAAAGAAACCAGGTGGAAGAGGGGGACATTGTACATTTAGAAATTATTAGTTACGGAATGGTATTCCGTAGATACACTACATACACAGTATGAACAGAACACAACAATACCTTAGCCTTTTTTAGCTATAAAGTATTTATTATTACAGCAGTTCTTATTGCACTGTGAACGCGAAGGTGGTAGTGCGAGGGGGAAGGTTCTGGGCATGGAAATGAGACGTGAGACAGAGACAGCAAGAATGAACAGGAGAAAGAGAGTAGGACAGACAGACAGAGAGAGAGAGAGAGTTCTGAGGTCAGTAATCTCTCCCGAGGTTTACTGCTCCACGTCACACACATGCACGAGTGAAAGTGTAGTGAGATGTTCTTCTTTGTCTGTATGATTGTACATTAACGTTTAGCAACCTTATCTAGCCTCTGCCTTCCTCCACATCCAGCTCCATTCATTTGAAACTGAAGAACGGACCATTACATCCCAACCAACCAAGTGCAGATCATAAGGCTTTTTGGCTTCTGACCACGTATTACAAGCAATCACTACTGTTACAGTCCATAACTGGGTTAAAACACATTGCAAACGATACACCAAAGTACCTGCAATATGAAAATCAATATTTCTGAATAGATTATCCCACTTCATAATATAGTGGCAAATGAGCATCACTTGGCTAAACTCCAATTCTCCACTCCCTCTTCCTCTTCTCTCCCTTTCGAAACACTCACTCTCTTCCTCCTCTGGCCTCTCACTTCCAACACTCCCTTCTCTTTCTACTCTTCTCGCATTGTCTCTTGCACATTACTCGTCCAGTCCTCACCCAACACCCACCCACCAACACACACACGCACAGACCACCCCAGCATTCCTCCCTTCCCATGCCTACAGCGGAGAAAGCCATGTTTGAATAGGGGGAAAAGCACTTACCTGACTCACAGGCAAATGTCTTGGACGTGTCGTCGTAGAAGATAATCGCCACAGCATGCTTTTTGGTCTCCCGTGGCATCCGGGTAATGTTCTTGATGTTATGGAGCTCAGTGATCTAAGGAGGACGAAGAGAGTGGCAGCAGAACATTACCTTGGACCAACATAGCCAGCAGCAGCAAGACTTAATTGTCATCAGCATTGCATTGCAGAAAGTGCAATAACAGTTAGAGGCTTAGGATACAAAGAATGGGAAAGTAAATCTTTAATAGATACAGTATATAAATAATATTTGGTTTCCCACTGATTACAGTCCAGAGTGTAAGAATGGGGTATAAGAAATCATACACAATGTCAACTTTATGCAGATGTGTATGTCATGTATCGCAATTTATGTTAAAAGCATTTGATGAATGAATGTGACCTGACTCATATGCAGTACACTGAGCATCCACTCTTCAAGTGCCTCTCCTTGTGACTGCCGTTCCAGTCAACCGGGAGGACCGCGATCAAAAGCCTCTAAGTCATTTTGCCACGAGATTGGTCGTGAATGAAAAAAGAGAGAAGATTACATTTAATTGAATATCACCCGCATTTACTGGCCATTTTATTCAACAATCTCCTCTGTGTCCACCCTCCCTGGGAGATAAGGCCCATTACATTATTGTAGTCCATTCTGGGCTAACTGTGGGCTCTACACCAGACTGTTGGGAATTAATTAGATGGGCTCACTGCCCATATAGTAAAACTCAACTGTTAAAGCTAAGATACCAGATATAACATGCACAACTTATGTGGACCATAGACTTCTTTGTTCAATAACACTATATAAAATACATTTGCCTTCCATTGTCAGATATGCTCTGCTCAGCATTTTCTAGTTGTACAGTTTGGACAGATTCGGAGAGCAATTTCCAATGGCAGAGCACGGCAATAACAGGCAGGAGGAAATGGAGAGGAGGATATGGATATTCCAAGATAACAGAGATTTTGTAGTTGGTATTTATTTTCTCTCTCCCCATGTTGTTGTTGTTTTTTTCTATATTTGTCCATGGGTAGGATATTCATACATATAACTGACAACAGAGACAGCGTCAACAGTGAGAATTTCTGAGCTGTGTGTTCCGCCACCCTAGTCTCCCTTTATGTGTGTGTGTGTGTGTGTGTTTGTGTGGCTGTATGTACAAGGGAGAGATTTGGGCACATTCCCAGCCTAAGGAGCTAGTGTCAAGCAAAGTGAATTCTCCTCTCCTCTCCTCTCCTCTCCTATCATCTTCTCCTGTTTTCAAAGGTATATAAAAAAAATGAATCACTGCTCGTTGCTTTTGTGGTTATTTACACTTGCATATGCACATATTTAGACATTTGAGCACAGATCCATTTCACCATTTCAGCTGCCTCTGTCAACAACTCGGGAGATAGAGAAATGCAGCACAAACAAACTAAACAAAATAACTTTTTCCGAGGGCTAAGAATATTGCTAAAAATATTCAGGAATTGTTTTACTGAGTGGACTAGTGCTCTTGAAACAGAGAGAGAGAGAGAGAGAGAGAGAGAGAGAGAGAGAAACCCAAGCTAATCCCCTTTGTGTTGATTCTGTAAATCAGCCACCAGTGCAGCCTATTTCCTCCCAAAGCACTGCAGCGTTGGATGAAGCCCTCAGACGGGACCTTTCTTGATCTTTGTGGCGATGCATTACCAGGTGCACTGGTGCGTGTGTGCAGTCATCGCTCACTCCAGCGCTGGGTGTATCAGATGCCTCTGGGAGAGGTTACAGCCACATAGGACGCCCCGTGTGATATGATGCAGTAGACAGAGAGCTGCTTCATTCACAGTACATGGGTGACCATAGCAGCTTGGGATGCTAACACGGTAAGGAAGTATCTACCCATCTCACTTCTCATGCATAGGCTTGTGCTAACATGCATTTTGGGCAAATCGGAAAACTGTAAGAGATGCCACATTTCCAGATTTTAAATCACTGAAATATCCAACCGGTCATAGGGAGTGATTCGTAACCACAGGGTACAAGACAGCCAGTTACAGATTGTTAAAGCAGTTGTCACACTACAGCCACATCAGAAACCTGGTTTTCGCAGCTATCTTCTGCTGACATCTCTCATTGCTATGGAGCACCATTCACTGTGCAACTCCTTTAAGATCATCTGCTTTCACCACGATAATGAGCCATAATTGGAGTATTTCAAAGGGCCTTAGTGGCGTGGAGAGATATATTATATTCCGGATTATTACTTTGGAAAAGGAGAAAAAAGGCCTTATAAGACAAGATAAAGCTGGAAATGTATCTTAATGCATTCTTCTATCTCTATTATCTGTGGCCGATGGACAGAAGTTTTTGTACGAAGACAAAAAACAAGGTTCTTAGTGGGTGTGCGTAATACGGCTAACCTTTCTTAAGTGTAACATAAGAGGCGCTCAATAATAACATGTTCCCTGGGTTTAATATTCTTTCCTTTTTTGTACAATGCAAAAAACACCCACCTTAAGTCATTTCATCATATATTTCATTTCAACGGGATATAGATACTTGAGATACTATCTTGAAAAAAATCCTAAAACATCAAGATAATGTCATTTGATTTAAGAATATTCTTGAAACTTGAAGCTGTTTCAAGAAAAGTAATGTTTTAAGCCTGAACACAATATGGCCATTTTTTGCATTGCAGTGATTTCAGTGAAATATGTTGAAGTGAAAAGTGTGATTAGACTGTGACGAGCGGACATCAATAAAAGGGTCAAAAAGTTTGACCTATGAATAAACATTTGTCAGGTTTTGAGTGATGTCTAAAACGAATACTGTCCCACTGGTGTATCCCTCAAACATAATACTATTTTGACATCTAAGAATGTATAACTGCAGGCTTGGCTTGGCGAGGCATGGCTGGTATATCACCCTGAAATAAAAATCCATAAAGGTCTATGAAAGTGCTTTACAAATAAAGTTATCGATTTTGTAACTATAGATCTACAGTATAACAAAAGATACAAATAAAAACGAATACATGAAGAGATTCAGTCAAAATGAATGAAATACTGAGTGAATCAGAATGAAGTTTGAGGTTTGTCTCAGTCATGTGTGTTCACCGTACCTTGTGGAAGGTCCTGAAGTAGGCTGCCTTCTCGTCTGGGTACTTCTCTAACCGTCTGGGTCCTTTACTGGAGGCCTTCTTGAACACCAGCCAACACCTCCGGAAGATCTGACAACAGAGAGGGATAGCAGCCCTGTTAAAACAACACAACTAATCCAGAGCGGAGAAATACGTTATTGTAGCCCGAGATATAAGCCGCAGCTAACCACAAACTGTCCAGATAAATTGATCCCAAGTAACCACGAAATGACAGACCAGAAGAATCAAGCCCAGCTAACATCAAATTAACAGGGCAGAAAAATCAAAGCAGAGAGCAGAGAAATCAATGCCAGCCATACCTAAAATCCTAGAACATAGAATTCAACCTTGCTACTAATGCAAATGGCTGTGTATATTTGTCAATTGCTCTCTCTCTCTCACACTAATAAATCTATACAAAATACAGACTGCCCTTAGGGTTCACTCTCGTCGTGGTACAGCGTATCTACTTCCACCTGCAAGTAAAACAGCAAGCGCTGAGAGGAATAGGTTACCCTGACACAAGTATATGCTTCAAAATAAATAAAGCTGAATACTGACAAGTGAAGGGCATTTCTCATCTGAGGGTAGAACTACCAATTATAATAATGGGGAAGGAAAATAAATGTAAAAAGGCAAATTATTTATTTTACTCTTTCAATGTTCCATTATTCATCTGTTTGAATAACAAGCTGAGCTAATTGTGACAGGTGACCATGCATTATAAGATGAATAGCTCTCTGAGTAAATGCTTTCGTCTTGGTCAATTGAGATTCCATGAGTTATCACCTTCTTAGCATCCTCCTCTATTCCTCTGGATGTACAAAGCTGGGAGCTAATGCTGAAATATAGGCACACATGCCATATGGATATTGTATCATTATTGTACTGTATTCTATGAGATCCTCAGGCAGAGCCCTCCTGGACACTCAGAGCTCCAGGTTAAAGACTAATGGCAATCGGGCTTTTGTGGACGAGGTCCCCAGACTATGGAACACCCTGCCTGAGGAAATTAGACTTACAAATTCGGTGCAAATCACTGCTCAAAACTACTTTATATGAGCTAGCTTTTCTGTAATGGATTCCTGTTTTATTAAATTTTTGTGTTTATTTTATTGTGTTATGTTTTATCTTGCCTTACTTATTGTGTCCTTATTTTATCTACTATTTGTTTTGTGGCGCTATTGTTTTATTATTTTACCTTGAAATAAAGTAAATCAAGTTTATTACCATTATTATTATTATTACTACCTACTGTATAGCAGAATCTCAGATTAGGAAATACATATTATTGGTTGAGTATTTACTAGAAAGTCCTAATTGCTACCTGCTACGGAGGACCAAGTCAGCTAAATAAATAAATAAATACACAGCGAAAAGGGGAAATAAATGATTAAATACATTTTAAAAATCAATAAAAGTATATATACAAGTATATATAAATACATTGGAAATTAAATTAATAATAATTACATAATTAAGGAATAAATAAATAAATGTTAATTGTAGTTTTTTTGCTTTTCATGTATGGATTTAACTTTATTTATTTTATTGCTGCAGTTCAATTTTATTTACTTCCAACATGTGCAATTGAGGGTGTGTTAATCAAGCCGTTGTGGGTTGCACTCATAATACCTGACTCACGATTGGTTGATCAATGTCTGAGTGCTTTGATCAATTTGCCTTGTTCTCTCTCCGTTTACATTGTTTACATATGAAACTAGCTAGCTGATGGGTCCGAGCGATGACTCGGCACAGGGAAATGATAGCTTGAGAAAAAATTGTGCCTCACCTGAATATGCCTTTTCACTTGGAGTTACTGGCTGAGAATTAGTTAGCTACTCTGGCTGCAGGACCTTAGGAAAGTGGCCGAAAGTGGCTGAATCCTCACCAACAGTGCTATTTTGATTACTAGTACTGAATCGTACAATACCACGCCCACAAACAACACTTATTAGCAATTAGAAATAATATAAATTAAATGTAAATGTAAATGGGACAATAAATGTCAAAATAAATATAGCAATGAAAAAGTAATATATTTAAGTTGTATTTGGATCAAACTTATTTTGACTTTTATTCATTAATTTATTTATAATTTTCTCTGTGTATTGAATACTTTATTTATTGATTGATTCATATGGCAGACTTGGTCCTCCATAACCTGCAAATGTAAACATTTGACTGCAAATTAGATGATGAAGAGCATTTCAGAATGTGTGTGCATACACAGTTCAGATTTTGATCAACATTTTTTCTAGAATTGAAATTAGAGTCAGTGTTTCAAACACCTCAATCCACCAAGTGACTTGCATTCCCATATGTTTTGGATAAACATGCTATCCTGTACTGCACAAAGCTGTGAAAGCTTTATAAACAACTTTATAAAATTGTTTCAACCTGAAGTAATGTGCTTCCATTTATTAAAGGCTGTAGAGACTCTCTCTCTCTCTCTCGTTCTCCTTCTTACATTGTACAGTAGCTTACAGTGTATTGATTAGTGGACCAAAGTCTGGCCCATCCACCAGATGAAGATGACACATACAACTGTGCAATGGGTACCATGGACCAAAAGCATGAAAAGGAACACACACACCCACACACACAGAATTCTGTCATTGTAATCTCTCATATCTTTTATAACAATGTCTCAGAGGCATGCGCGTAGATTCCTATATACGTGGTAGTGTCACATCACTACCACTTTTTCAAACGTGCGATTTTGGCAATATCACTTTACGAACTAAACAACTAAACCTACATCAAAACAAGCCGATGTGACTTAAAAAATGTCCTCTAGGATTATGTGGCTGCCTCCTGCCTGTCGAGTCTGTAGGCATGGTAACAACTCGCACAGCAAAAGTGACGTCCCTAACAGAGCTTCCCTACTACTACGTGCAGAGGCGGTTCTAGGATTTTTAAAATGGGGTGGCCAAGGGGGGTCCAATGAGGGCTTTGGGGTGGTATCTAAAGTGGTAGTTGAAGACAGGGCTTGGCAGTGAGGTGTCACGTGGCTCTCCAGAGTGCAGGCGGTGATATATTTCTTCAATATTCAGTATTTTTAATTAATAACAAATATTAACTGAATCACTCAATTTCAATATTTGTTATTCTAATTAAAAATACAATTGATGAGAGCCAAGCCACCACCTCACCGCCACACCCTGCTTCCAGCTACTGCCTTCATTACACCAACACCAGTTATGAAATTAAATAGGACTGTAAGAAATAAATGTGATGTGAAACACACATCAAGTGGTTTAGCTACTTTCTGCAAACTCATCTTCACCCTGTCTGGGTTCAGTTGTTTGAACCTGGCCCTCATCAACTGGCATGGCTTTATCTTTGTGAAGAAGCCTCAACATGTCCCTTTTTTTTAGACATCTCCTATCCCTAAAACAAACATTAAGAGTCATCACATCACAACTTTTTTCTTAATGATAAAGACCATACCAAAATCAATTACTGTACATATCACCAGCAATATGATTAATATTGAAAATATATTTCACAGAAATACAGTGGAAATACACAGTGGAAATACACAGTGGAAATACACAGTGGAAATAAACTGTACATGGTCATATTTGCACCACAGAAGCATATATATATATATATGTACTATATTTGATGATCAACCAACCAATGTCTTTACTGTTGTTGTTGATTAATACATGTGCACTGATGATTAGACATCTGGTCAATATTTGGGCTACTTAGACAGACAGACAGACAGACAGACAGATAGAAATGCACAACACTACCACTGTTGGTATCCAGCATCTGCACCTACTGTCATATTGTCAGTTTTTCAATACTCAACTATTCTGTCTGGATAGTTATAGAGCCTATTTATACTCTAGAACCCAGTGCAATATTCTCTAGACCTGTATATATTTCTGTTCAGTTTCCACAGCCTCCCATCAGTGCAGAACCATGTGCACACTGTATAGATAAAAGGGTTGTTGTTGTTTAGTATATATATATATATACATACACACAAATTATACTTGTATATTACCTCTTCTACTACAAACTACTCATATTAGAGGTGCCAGAAGTTAAGCCAAATATTGCAAAAGTGCAGTAAATTGCATGTGGTGATTTTTTTCCTGGAAGACGACCTCCAGACCTCCCACCTTAAATGTCACTATCACTTGGGGGGCAGCAGTAGCTCAGGAGGTTCGAGTCCAGCTCCTCTCGGGGGGAAAAAATCTGCCGTAGTGTCCTTGAGCAAGACACATAACCCAAAACTGCTCCCGTCGAGCAGGTTGGTGCCTTGCATGGCTGCCTCCGCCAACGGTATGACATGTAAATCGCTTTCGATAAAAGCGTCTGCTAAATGCCGTAATGTAATGTATCACTTCTGACATTTTTGCTACGCCCTTGCTCCGAGGTGTCATCCATAAAAAGATAACAGCTGTCACTAATATGCCCATATCATGTTTTATCCCACAGACGTGTTTAGTTGGAGGAGCTCTTGGCTGTCTGCCACACGTTATCACCCTAATACAACACGTTTATGGGATTTGGACAGACTGGAATTCAAAAAGAGAGCCTCTCCCTTTAAACAGCCAATGTCAAGGTGTAAAGAGCCAATACAGACAGAACAGTGTAGCGGAGAGGCAGAAATATTTGCGATGGCCAATACCTTGTGAGTCCTATGGAGTCGTGGGCTCAGGATGCCTATCTTTAATAGCGGGACCTTTCTATTTCCTGGTGGAGACAGCTGTTATCACTCTGCCTGATGTATGATTATCCTGCGCTGTGTGGTTCTGTTGGGGAACCATGGATCCGCAATTAATTTGTTTACTCAGCCGGTGTACTTCATAAAAGGCCCAGCGAGCCGGACTTGGCACTTTGCAGTAATTGACTAGAGTGGATCCCCAGGTCCTTATCGATCTGCCTTGATGGGCCTCTGTTCTACTTAAGTGTTGCCCAGGCCCATTATAAACAGCAAACAACACAAAGGAGTGCACTAGACACTCTCTAATACACTGTGGATCGTCCTCTACACATCCATGAAATGCTTTCAACAAGTAAGGAGACAAAGGAGCGATAAAGTCAATTACTGCTGTTTGTTCCATAATATTGCCCATATAAAAGAAAAGAAAATGCTAAACTGCAACTTAGACGGAAACGCAAGAATAGGGTGTGAATCTATTTTGACAATGTTCATAGCCACATTTGCCTCTTCGAAACAATTCCCTTTTGGGGCCTTGACTCAAAGTGATGCCACCTGCTTTCCGCACACAATATAATTCACCCCGGGAATGCTCAGATCAAGCAATTATACTAGCACAAAAGCAAGCTCAGTGAGATAGCTTGTGCATAATAAAAACTAGGGGGTATGAATGGAGAGGGCTTAATTTTACCTGTTCCATAGCTGTCAATGTATTGTCAAGGCAGCCCCATTCTCAGCTTGCAAGTGGGTCTTATTCAGAGACATTCACACTGATTTTAATTACATAGAGGTGAATGAGACTCTCTGCTGGCTTGGGGCAACTCATTTAATACCAGGGCATTCTAGGATGCGCTGCTTGGCGCTGAACACCACCTTGCTTTTTTCCAGAAAAGACAAAGTAATTATGAAGAAGATATACAAATCAGCCCGATTCTTACTTTGAGCGGTCGTCTGATTGTGAAAGCAGTTCCGCCTCCACCCACCTCATCTCTGTGTATCTCTGTGGTCAGTTACACAAAGTAAGCATAACAATGCTAAACACTAGAGTTCAGGAAATCATTATTTGTGCATTACACTACATTCCCCCCTTGCTCATCATAGTCACACACATATAACAAATTAAATCCACACATGAGGTTTTCTGTCTTGCCATATAATGTGGTTAGTTATACAGTGGAACACCACTGAATGTGGTGCAATGTCCTTTCGTGGTGGCATCAAAAAGGCTTAGAAAATCTGACTACAGGCTACAGTAAGCAGCACGCGCAATCAGGATGTGCCTTTTCTACCTGATTTAAGCAGCTTCTCAACGGGGGTCCTGTCAAGGGCTAAATATGAACTGTAAGCCGGTAGAGACTTCAAGTTCCCTAGGCCTGATTGCCCCAATCTCAAAGTCTGATTAATGAGTGGAAGGCTTGTCATTAAGAGTCAGAAGGACCTCCCCCATCTACACACAGTCACACATGAACACACACACACACACACACACTCCTCTCCACAATGACAGGTCAAATCTGGCCTCGATATTAAAGTCTCTTGAAGACAAAATTATTCATGTGGTCCACCAGGCTAAATGGTGCCTTCTGTGAATAGCCGAATTCAGCGGGTCGTGAGGATCACAAATGAGAAGCCTTGCATCAAGATTTAAAGCAGCCATTTTATTGTACATTCATTGAAATTCTAGGGGGT
>OMOT01088277.1:0-16107 GCA_900312575.1 Acanthochaenus luetkenii | reverse complement strand
AAACTTCCCTTTCCCTGGCCACATTAACCAGCTCTGACTGGGGGATCCCAAGGTGTTCCCAGTCCAGCGTGGAGATATAATCCCTCCACCTAGTCCTCGGTCTGCCCCGTGGTCTCCTCCCAGCTGGACGTGCCTGGAGAACCTCCCTAGGGAGGCGACCAGGTGGCATCTTTACAAGATGCCCGAACCACCTCAACTGGCTCCTTTCGACGCAAAGGAGCAGCGGCTCAACTCAGAGTCCCTCACGGATGACTGAGCTTCTCACCTTGTCCCTAAGGGAGATGCCAGCCACCCTCCTGAGAAAACCGATCTTGTTCTTTCGGTCATGACTCTCGTCACAGAGTGATTAAATCAGAGCTATGGCTGTATCTTCAATGAGCTTATAAGGAAAGAGTGAGCTGTGTGAAGGATGACTGATGCTAAAACAATTTTCTTCTAATGGACTTGACAGGTTAATGGCACTGAGATTCAAGAGTCAGTAATGAGCTATAAAAAATATTGACAGCTTGAGTCCTATAGCCAGTAAAAGTGCTAATTTGTTGCACTAATACTGCACTGCAAAAACAATCCATCTTAAGCCATTTAGTCTTAAGTAATTATGTTTCTTAAAAGAAGTGTAAAGATTTGTCCATTCCACTTGTTTCCAATGCAAATTAACTTAGCATTTTCTTGAATCAAGTGACATTTCCTTGAAATGAGGAATGGTCTTCCTTATTCTGCCTTGTTTCCAGATATTGTCACTTGTTTAGAGTAAATCCCAGAAACAAGTAAAACTTAATTAGAAACAAGTAGAATTACCTCACCCCATTTGCCAAATTATTTTCTGTTGTAAGAAAAATAATATTTTAAGACATATGGAGGTTGAAGTAAGGAGCATATTTTCTGCATTGTGTATTCTGGTAAAGTGATTAGTATAAATATTTACTACGTGAGGTAGTTAACCTTTAGTCTTTTGACAAGGAAAGATTCCTCTTCATACAGTATGACTTTGTGCCGACGGGCTCCTGTTGGACAAGTACACTCACTTTCTTTCTGGCTGGAGTTCTGGCTAAGGCCCCCAGCCCAGGACCACCTTTGCTGGCGGATTTCTGCCCAAGTCTTCTTGGTGGACCTCTGGATGGCTGCCTCGTAGCGTTCCTGCGAGGGCAACAGGAAGAGGTATCTGTCATTTAAACTGCCTAGTATGTGATGAAAATATGCATGACGCGTAGAGATGAAATACTGATTTATGGCATGCTGTGTGCAACACCCATGGTCAGGATTCACTTACAAACAAATGCTATATTTAACAGGACTAGTGTTATTAAGCTTACGATTATAAAAAAACAGGGTGGAATAGCGATTAGAGAGACTATCCTCCAACTGAAAGGCCCAGGTTCAAGCCCCCAACAGCAAGCATCTGCCCTGCTTAAGTGTCCTTGAGCAAGACCCTGAATCCCTACCAGCTCCAATAACACTGTTCTGCAGCTGGCCCTGTGCAGCTGTCCCTGTGGAGGGGGGGGCAGCGAAATACATATTTCTCCTCCGGGAACCAATAGAGTATAACAAAACAAACTTTTCCCCCCTGCAAGTGAGAACGCATCACATATTAAAGCATCATTTCCAAGGCTATGTTCTAGCCCCATCATACTTTGTTCTTCTCCAGCTTCTGTTTCTGTCTCTCCTCCAGGGCTACTCGGCGTTTCTCCGCCTTGATCCGCTGCTCCTCCAGCTTCCTGCGGCGCTCCTCCAGCTGCTGCTCCCTCAGCTGCCGTGCCTTCTCCTCCTTTTCCAGCCACTGGATCTTTTTAGTAGCTAGGGAGTGAGAGGGAAGACAGGGTCAGCAGAGGCAACATTTAAGAGATATTTCATTTTTCCTCATCCATAACTTCCCCTCCACCTCCTCTCTGCGGCATCAAGGAAACCTTCATGCCATACACTTATAGTAACAAGACTACACCCACCCTTCCCGAGCAAATCAAATATGTGACACTCACTGAATGCACATTTCAATTTGGCTCAATCAACCAGAGCAGTGCAACAGTCATGGTTTTCCAGTTGGGAATTGACTGGGGAGTTGATAGTTATACTGTACCAAGAAGAAAGTTATTCTGAATGCTTTCAGCTCATGATTAACACAGCCTTTTTTCTTCTTCAATATTCTCAGAATGTCATTATCATATGTCATCCCCTCAGTGATATAGTTGAGTGCATGCATCTGTTCCAGGGATTTAAGGGATCAAAAGATGACCACTCCAAAATATCTCAAGTATATATTCCTTAAATATGTTCCTCAGCTCTCCTGACGGTGATCAGCATTAACAGCCAACACCTAAGCTTTCTATAGCAAGGCCATTAAATAATCATAACAGAGTGCTGCTCCCACTCTGGTCACATTAAGTATTCATATTACCCAACCACAGACAGACAGACAAGACAGGGGAGTAGCTTCTGCATGGCTACACAGCCAAAACTCTGATGCAGCTCTCTCAAAGATCAGTGAACATACATACACATTAGTTAGCTTAATTTCAACGTGGAATATTTTCAATGAGATATCAGCTTGAATAAAGGACATTGGAAATGTAGGAATCTTCTACTTCAACTGAATTACTGGTATAAATAGAATGGGTGATGTTTCATAAGCCGAGTCTTCCTAGCCATGACCTCTTTCAAGCCAATATTGTAAACGCAAGCTTTGGTTGGATCGTATGTTTTATCCCAGTCTTAATGAAGGTATAGTATCAGGGGCCAAGGCCATACCATCCGGCATGCCCTACTGGTCTCGCAATTAGACTGATCCATGGTATGAAACGTGCTACCCTTATCTTACTGCCCTTGAATACATGGTTGGATTAAACAACAGGGCATTGCTGAAAGTACAAGTAGGATAGCTTTGAGTTTTTACAATACAAATGTCGTGAGAAAATGTAAGGCGCAATTGTGAATTAATTCTGCATTATTTTCTTGCAGAAAATCTTTCCACTGTGACCTATATAATATAGCTTGCAGCTTTTACTATAGACAAGTAGCTTTGCCAAAATGTGATGCAACTGAGGACAAGATATCATACTTAATATATATATCACCAGTGACAATCCATTTCTCAGACTCAAAGGCACATTTAAAAAACAATAAAAGAATGTCAAGAAATATGTAGATTATTAACATGATACTACTCTGGTCTTAGATAGAAAGAAATTATTACCCTGCGAGACTCCAACACTTCCACAGCACAGAGGAAAAAATGTCAATGCAAGCAATGTGACACAATCACCACTAACACCAAAATTGTACAGAACTCTGAAAAGAGACGTTAACTAAACTTGTGTGCAATGTGAACTCACAGCTTTCCCCATTTCTAGAAATATCTTCTTTCGTTTTTTACAGTTTCTAACAGTCTGATTTTCATTTGCCAATGCAAACTTGTTGAGATGTAAATTCACAGCTAAGCTATATCTGGCTGTGAGTTTCTAAAAACCTTTCTATATTCTATTTCTATATAAACATTTCTACAGTAAGATTGTAATAATTGTAATCAGAGCGGTTTTGTGGTGCGTGATTGTAACATTATCTTCAAATACTAAATCGAATGAGCGACGTGGAGCTGCAGTTGGGACAAGGGGAAGCACAGAGTTCCAACTCAGGGCACACAACATCTCTTTCCATGTGAAATGAGTGTCAGTGGCCATTATTGTTTGTCAGCCAATAATGACAGTCAATGATTAGTTAAGTGATCAGTCTATGGCTACATGAATTTATTAAAACACGCATCTAAGAAGGCTTAAATGTAATTCAGAGAGAGAAAAGGACGCAAAAGTATGATAATCTCTCATGGGAAAGAAGAAAGAAGACAGCCATGATAAAAGAAACACACACACAATAATGCATTCCAACAAAGATTATATGATTATATGAGTGACACAATTAAAACTACTCTAATTTATTAAATTGACACATCCAAATCCAACAGAATGACTGAAAAGGGTCTTCACCACCACCAACACCACCACCACATACACGTAGGTGAGTGGCTTACCTTGTGACAGGCTGAGCTCCTCTGCAGAGGGGAGGGGTGAGAGAGAAGACAAAGGCAACTGTAAATCATGCAAAGCAGTGCGCCAACAGCGTGTCACTCTAGCCAGGTGACAGCATGACAGCCGTGTGTTAAACAAAAACACGCAAGCAGTGAGATGCCATCACAACTAACACAAAAAATACAGCCATGGCAATTGTTTTGAGGCCCCAGTGAAATATTGAGCAAAGGCATTGAGAAGTGTTGCATCAATTGATAAAGCTATGTCAATACAATTTAATTTAAAGTAGAAAGGCGTTTGCGCTCTGATGACCGAGTGTTGTTGCATGTGCATGGAACAAACTTCAGATGAAGGAAAAAGGTTTTAAAAATCAAAATCAATAGACAAATTCTACACACTACAAATCTAGCCAAAATAATTAATTTATTAACACAAATGACAAACGTAAAAGTGCAAGTGCATTCACAAAAAAACAAAAAAGCAAGAAAATGGGCATACGCATTTGTGTTAATAAATTGACGATTTTTGGCAGTATGCAGAATATGTCTGACTTTTTAAATTAAACTTGGGTTGACATACATTTTAGTGCAGAGGTAAGCTAAAGCGTCGGTGAGTCAAACAACACAAAATATGCGATTGTTATGAAACTGCTCATGGGTATTTGAGCATGCAAGCAGAAATGAATGCATCTTAACAGTCTTTAGTAAGACGTTGGCTTGGCTTTTGCCGATTTCAGCCACTATTGTGCACGAGCCAAAACCATCCTTCAATCTTCTCCAAGTTTCTCCGCTACATGTGCAAGCCATCAGTAGCCAAGAGCCAACCAAATGGTGACACCATCTCAAACCCAAAACAACCTCTTCTCTCCCACAACACTAGGGGGAGCTCTCTTCCAATGCAAAGGGATTGTCCTCCCACCTCCTGTCTTGACTTACCCAGATATTTGGCCCTCTCCTCCCTCCGCTCCTTGGCAAGCTTCTGTCTGTCCTCTGACTTGGCTATGTCTGGGATGAGAATGAGAGAAAAAGGAGAGAAAGAGGTAGAGGGTGTGTGAATGAGAGGGGTCATTGTACACTCAGATCAAGTCCAATCCATTCAGACACATCTCCACAGTTGGAGAGATAAACCCCAGGAACGCTGTCGTGGGAGTCAGATAATATAATACTTACATGGTCAGACCTAGGTCAAACAGTAGTTGCAAAATAATCATTTGTTTGTGTTTCCAAGCACGTAAAAAATGCTACGAATTATTTGCATATACAAATTTGACCCTGATCTGCAACACCAACACACACCCTGGCAGCGATTTAGGACCTCTTAAGAATCTGGATTCACACCCCACTTCCCTGTAGATCAGGGATGGGCAACCACGTGCCACGGAGGGCCGACAGTATGCAGGTTTTCATTCCAACCAAAGACTACATCAGGCGATCTCACAGATTAGCACACCTTCAACCAAAGGAGGAGGAACTAATCTGTGAAATCACCTGGTGTGGTCTTTGGTAGTCTCAGCCCTTCATCGTACATGATTGCCCATACCAAAAACACTAATGACTTTTACTACTAATGCTACTATCCCTATTGAAGTGTTCCATGCTACTTGTTCCTATTGAAGTGTTTTATGCTACTTGTTCCTATTGAAGTGTTTAGCTGATGAAAGACTGCGTTGTATAGTTGGTCTGACAATGTTGACGAAAAATGTACTATTGTAAGTCTTTGGACAAAAGCGTCTGCTAAATGATGTAATGTAATGTAATACCTGCCGTAGATGAACAACAGAACAAGCAAGGTGGAAAACCCCTTATAAAGATGTCAACTAAAGCTGGTTAGTCAGTCTCACCTTAACTGGAATAATTGGCTGAGGAAGGCTTGAGTAGTGAAGAGAACATATAATTTAAGAGTTAATTTCCACAATGCTACATATCCGTTTTTTGGGGGAAAACAAACATAATATGTAACTTATAATTCAATATCTCTACAATAAAGAGGATACAGTCTTAAAGTGTCAACCAAGGACTTAAGGTACCCATTTTCCTTTAAAAGGTACCAAATCCGTCAAAAGTACCATTATTTCTATCATAATTATATATTTGCCATTAATAATTTTGTCAGAGAAGTTGTCATTCCCGCCACCTCCCTTCAACTGAATATAGTGGAGAGAAAATAATGATGCACCTTCCTTCTCTTAAGCATGGCTATATGGGTAAATGTTCTCTTTTGTGCTGCTGAATCACAGTGGCAACTTACTTTAACTTTTAAACCTCACCACAAGGAAATGCATGCCACAAGACAATGACAGGAAACTGGCAATGTGAATATTTCAACACCAATGCTAGATACAAATGGCAGATGCCTGTTGTGTACTGTATATTCTGGATTGTCTTCAAGCGAGACAAAATGACAGAAGAACAAATGTTCAAAGAGAAATCTTCAGGCACGCCAATCTTCAGATAAGAGCTGCAGTATGTAGCAGTCTCACTAAATCTCATGTGCCATCTGGATGTGTGTTTGTGTGCTATGACTAGAGGGGGGTGCTTACATATCTCCTCTCTCTGTGACATCTCTCTACTCCCAAACACCTTTGCAGAACCACACAGTAGGAGTAACCCTACAGGCAGAGCAGTCCATGCAAACACAGACCCATCTCAGGAATTCCAACAGCATCCTTTCATGATACTGTAGCTGGTGCAGCTTCCTGGGAAAACACTGTCCTTGACTCATATCGACTTGCTGATAAAGCACACACGGCCCTTGTATTGCCTCTAAAGAATATAGATGAATAAAAATGTTTTACATGATGTGTTTACAGCATAATTAATTCATCCTAATACATAACACTGAATCACAGCTGGGCTACATCATTCTGAATTTTTGGCCATAATCCTTCATAAGGTGTGCTATTCCTTTTTCAGAAATGTATACAGGCTACAATCCTGATCTTCCCTAAATACCTAGTCTTCATGCCACATCATCCTCCCAATCCACACAGACCATATGTTCCACATCAAAGACAAAGGAACTCATCCTTTGGCAGAGACTAATAAGGTGAGGCATTAATCATAACACGTTAAACTAATCTGCCATGCAACCTCCCCTAAGAACAACCTCCGACCCACTTTGGTATTTATAGGACTATGGAAAAGCGCAAGTGCACGATGCTGTTGTGTTTGATGTGTGCTGTTGTTTGCAGCTCACCATCATGTTGATCATATGTCACATGCACAAGCTTCCGAGACAAAAATAGACTGTCCCAGAAAATACGTCTGGGTGCAGTGTTAGGGCTTCAGATTCTGAGCACACACTCAAAATCTCAGTTCTGTGTGACTTTCTATGCCTCTGAATGGGGGTAAAAGAGGAGGAGTGTGGGCCGTACTGTATAGAGTGATGTGCAGGCCAAGACAGGCCCCACTGAGCAAAGCCATTGGACACACTATAACAAGAAAGAATCCCAGTGTTTGTAAATGGATTTGTTAGTCTATCCATCTACTCGCTATTGTTTCAGACAAAAATCTGACACAACATCCTGTGTTTTTACAGCCAATCCATGGTAACAGATTATGATCCCATAAGGGTGAACTGAAGCAGTGTGATGCCCCTGATAGTGACAACGTGGAACAATCCTTGACACCACCTTCCAGGGGGTTGCTGATGGACAGAAGCCAAGTGTCATCACCGCTGACATAAAGAAATGTTGAAAAAAACGTTTTAATTAGGCAGACCATTACGAGAAGCAGTGGTTCCCAACTGAGCTACAAGCCTCAGCATTTCATTTCACTAATTAAGAGCTGCTTCTCATCCTCATCATACCCCTCTGGGTAGTGCAAAACCTCACAAATAATTAGCTTTAAGGAACCAGTGCAAAGGGAACTTGGAGGACAAGGGGGAAGGATACTTAGGAATGAACCACATATTTCTCTAAAATAGACCAGACTTTTCCAGCATGACAGCTGAACTAAGAATACCCTACTAACCCTTGACACACTGATGTGGCCACTGGCCAAGGGCCCAGCAAGGTATCCAAAGTGACTAGTGACTAGTATTGTTATGGTTTTGGGAGCAATTTGAGACTTTGGGGTTTATCCCTGTCATCTCATGCTATGGGAATAACGACCATGGCCACAGCCAATGGATTAATGGATAAATAATTAAGGTGGGAGAGAAAATAGGCTTAAACTCCACACACACACAAAAAGGTTTGCATGTGCTGTTAGCCTGCACCTGTGAGCAGAACAGCAGCAGCATTGTGGAAATAGCTATGGCACAACTGCAAGGTCAAACTAAATGCCCTCTTGGCATCACTGAAATGGGATACCTATTCAGGTTCCTTCTGCCCGACTTTCATTAGGGACCATAGTTGAGTACAAACCTCCACATGAGAGCCTGGCAGTGACTAGCATTGGCAACCCAATTACCTGTCCATATTTTACTGGGATCAATTCTGCCAGAAATCTTCGAGCCCAAAGCTACGACGTTCTCGCATGGTGGGTTGTGTTCCACACTTAGTACAGACAAACAAAGATAAACTGCAGAAGCTCTATTAGATTTAGCTTCACTACTGAAAGCATGTGGTCACCATTACTCTGATACTGAAGTATTACCTTGCCTCTAGAGTGCTGACCTAAGTCCACTGGAGTGCAGATGTAATTGCCCCATTATAAGCACAGCTTTAGATCTTCTAGTCGAGTCAGGTTGAATTGAACTTCCATTACATGTTTTGCCTTTAAGCTACTGAATTTTAGTGACATTAATGCTTTACAGCAGAAACTTAGTTTTTCCTTTACCTCTTTTTGACCTGGGGACAGGCGATGCCGGTGAAGCAGGTGATCGGGGGATGATGTCAGGTTTTGTTGGGGTAGCCAATCTCCGGTCTGTGTCTTTCTTAGTGGGGGACTCCATTCTCTGGGTTGTGTCTGTCTTGGTGGGGCTGCTTTGCCCCTCTGGGTCAGGACGTGTGGGGTTTGTGTTCAGTTCTGAATGGGGAGCTGGTCGGAGAGAGACAGACAGAGAATGAAAACACGTGAGAAAATGACACGGTAGGATGAGCCACAGGCACAGAGACGGAACTCAACCAGTTTGTCTTCATTCCTTTCACCGCTGGGCCTAAGCAGCTCAGTCTGGATGACGTACACTGCAACCTGAGTTTAATGTAGGGGTGGAGTCCGTGGCTATAAACAGGAGACTATCATTTCCTCAGTGTGGAATTGTTAAATTTTATAACTCAATGTGGTCCCTCACATTTCCATGCTGTAACAAAACAATTAAATACAGCACTGCCAAATAAACAATCTAAGCTCCTGTGCTTCCGTAAAATGATATTCATCAATATTATCTACTGTACTAAATGACATTACATCCTTTTTATCAGTAGCACTAGATAATAGGTCTTAAGCCTGCACCTCTAACTCTACGCCTAAAACCACTTCTCCACAGTCGCAACTGATTTATCGTCAGCCAGGCCTGAGCAAATGGCCTGAGCTCCTGGCAGAAAAAAATATTGTACTTGCTTTTTGGCCTTGATGATTCCACCAAGGTGGAATGAATTGATTCAGAAAACAGTGTCAGAGTGATCATCTCCCCACAAGTAGCCACAATTATGTCTGATGAAATATCTTACTGATATACAGCATCAGTCATTTGGACTCCCAGAGATGTTAAAAGCTTCTTGATAAAGGAGCAGCAGCTTCACCTAGAGCAACATGACTCACATTTGGCAGGCTGCTGAACTTGAATCTCCTGAATCTCAAACATAGGTTTGCCCAGTCTTTGGCGGCCAAACAAAGACCCTCGCAGGGGGATATTTGGCTTTGTCCACTCAGCACTGTACCTCTGCATTCCCTATGCAACCGTGTTGCGGCATAGTTTCTTCTACACCGTCTCTGACGGTAAACACTGGGGCAACACATTCTAAATTATTCAGACATGGGTTAAAAACAACAGACAGTAGGGGGCTGTCACAGAGAGACAGTGTGTGGACTGAAGATTTACTATACACGTGCTGTGCTATTCAACAGTTTCAGTAGGATTGCATGGAAGAGCACCAATGAGGAGAGGCTGATGCTGTTCATCTTAAAATAGAGATAATTGGTTACAGCTTTGTATAGTGTAGGCAACTGTATGATTTTTAAGCCACAAATGTCTCCTCCAAACCATGCGATGTAATACTTTTTTGCAAGCCTACTGCTCTCACATGAGTAACCAGTCACAGAGGCATAAAGACACCTGCTGGACAAAGGTCTGCCTGAATAGCAGTCAGTCTAATACAGTAAAGCCAAGCCAACTTCTCACCACTGCAGCTACTGGTGCTTAGTACTCATATCAGACCTCATGGAAACGATTGCCTGAGCTCAGCTAGACACATGGAAAAGCTATGTCATCAGTCTGGGAAATGGACTGTGATGACTCTTAGTTAGACAAGGCGTCATGAGCAGAGAGATTAAAAAAAGAGAGATGAGAGAGACACAGCGAGAGAGACAGACAGACCAACAGACAGACAGGCGGTATGAACTGAGCTGAGTGTATGAAAGAGCTCAGCTGAGAGACAAGACATTGTCGTTCCCCTATCAATGCACGCCACTATTAAATAAGCATTCCTCCGGCATGGATGTGCTCAGAGAGAGAGGGCCATTGTTGTGGTCTCTGCATGGCAACGGGACTGCAGCCAAAACACTGCACTGTGGTGCGGAGGGAATGGTAGTGAGATCAACTGAAAGTAGAGGATGAATACTGAAATCTGCCATTGTTGGATAATTCCAGTGCAATTTTGGAAGAAAACACAGCTCTAAAAATAGACAGGGAGAATCAGCCAGTATTGCATTTAGTCACGGTAGGTATAGTGAAGGCTATACCTAAAACAACATAACTCACAGGGTTTGTGTGACTAACTTTGTCTAAAGCCATGTAGAACAAAAGCCACTAAGTATAAACCACTGAAACTGGTCGATCTAGGCTTTTTTTCCTCCTCTCTTCCATGTTATTATTGTGGGGAAAATACTGCATGTTATATAATAGTATGCCAATTAACAAATATATCTAATGATCACCCTGATCCCTACACTCTTACAAATACAATTATACATACCCAGGCATCACACCATTGTGACTGGTGGGGGGGGGGTAAGGGATCATACAATCCTATTGTCTGTCTTTATCATATTGTATCATTTTCTCACAATTGCACCAAACCCCTTGGGGTAGATATGACAAGTAGGGTCCCAAAGGTGAGAGGAGCAAGTGCAGCTCTGAAAGAGGGCTATTGTGTTGCCTCGTATCCTGCGAGTAGAGTCCCAAGCACCTGGGGAACTGGAGCTATAAAGTACTAGTTGGCTGACAGGACTGCAGGCGACTGCTCAATCAGTACAATCTATACTGTCATTGATAGAAATAATGAGAGTGCAAGATCCCCTGGTATGCAGGTGGCACTGTCACTGAATACTGATGAAACCTGAAGCTCCTGAGAGGAAAATGGGATGGGAGAGGGAGAAATAGAGGGAAAGGAAGAGGAGAGGAGAGGAACAGGACTATGGAGAGGGACAGGGAGGACTGTTGTTGCTTAGCAAGGGACTGAAACAAGGGCTGTGATTGATGCAACGTTCTGACTGCCTGTGCTATCAGACAACAGGAAGAACATAGAGGATGATAGTTGACTGAGCGTTAATGGAAAAAGTCAACTTTAACATAACAAAATAAATAAAAATAACATAGAACTTGGCCCGCAAGTCAGCTCTGCTAAGTTGCATCAGTCTAATTCAGAGACGTTCACCTACCCTGGCTTGTTACTGGCATAGTGATGGGCATTGGGCACAAGTGTAACAAGGATACTAATATCTATACAGTGACCCCTTACAGCAAAAAAATTGCAACACACTCGTGTGGTGCTATAAAAAGTATGCTAATGTATTTGCACAGATGTTCAAAATGAAATTTCAAAGTCTGTTCAGCAAATCAGTGAACACTGCATTCTGACTGGCCTCAGCGGCTTGAGTTGTCACAAGCAAAAACGTGACTCAAATAAAGCTAATCTCGCTTTTATAAAATGCAGTGTTCTCTGGTGGTGTGAAATCATTTCAGAAATACAAATTTCACCGTAATTCTATCACATCATCCAAAACAAAATGTACGACTCTGTCAAGGTTGCTTGCATCACTTGAGTCACTGCTTCTTTCACTATTTTCACACTCAACTACCGTCAAAAGCCATTAGACCACCAGCTTGAGACATGGCACTCATCATTTACATTATATGCATAAATCACAATGAGACCCTAGAAAGCAGGTCAGAGGGTGAGGAATCTGTGGCATGCTGTGCCTGTTCACTAGGTTGATGATCACACCGTCAGGCTGCTCTGTACTCCACGACCCAGTTGGCCCCATCATGTCCCCCTATGGTGCCTCTATAGCTGCAGGTGTCAAACAAAGCCTGATGCACTCAACTGAATCAATTTACATGCATAAAAACGAAGAAATTAGGTATCTCCAAAAGTCCGCAGAAATACCTTAGTGAAGGAACCCCTGCAGAAGTGAATGTATGCACGCATGCACAAGCACAGTGTGGCAACAGAATGGCAGGTTGAGAATCAGCAGGTAATTAGAACAAACAGTGCCATTTCCCTGTCAGAAGGAGAGGACTGCCATGTTGGACAAAAATATGTGTGCAACTTCAGAGGTCTATTACACTGTAAAATGCTGGGTCAGAAAATGTAGCATTAGGCTCAGGGTAGCGGAGCTCCTTCTAATTGAAATCTGTTCTCTTCTTCCAACGTGTAGTTTAAAAGCAATTTCATCCATTACAGTTGTGCTCGTGACAATGTGAAGAGTCAAGTTAAAATTGGGACAACTGGTAACACTGCCACAGAAAATGAGATTTAGCAGAAATCCAATTTCACAGCATATTAGTTTGTTAGAGTACATAAATATCCACCCAAGAAATCATGCTTCTTCATTATGTGCTGCCCCAGTATTAATTGCATGGATACAAAACGTCATCCCAAATAAATGCAGGAAACAAGAGCTCTTCACATGTTTAATACATTTTAGTAACAACAGTCAGAGTGTGAAGTCTTGGGCTTCAGAACACAGACCGCACCTGTTCTTTAACCCCACAAGGGCATTGAGAAACCATGCAAGAAAAGCCTGTTTCCTCCACAACACAACACACACTGTATGACTGAATCAGCTAAATATGAAGAAGAAAAAACAAAAAAAACAATAGGGGTGGGGGAAAACATTTCTTAGATGCATCGCAAATCTTTCTTGAACGATTCTGCATCGATGCAGAAAACTAAATCATGTACTCTTTAAAACGTCATTACTTTAATTACTGCTACTTTAATTACATTTATTTTATTCAGAAAACTTTTTTTTTTTTTAATACAACAATCAGACATCCTAAAGTACAAATATAGCAACATTATTTTAAGACCAGAGTTTGAAGTGATGGCTAACGTTAATGTACATAAAACGTGCATCATGTTTATGTTTGCGTGGCAAAATGGCTGAACAAGCAAGGAGATAAATGAAATCACCGCCAGCTTTTTTGAAAGCTGCTTTTTGGGCACACTGAGTTTAATGAAAATGGTGGGATGAAAGAGCTAGACAAGACATATGCAATTAGCAAGATGTGTCACAAGAAGATTAAGTACTGTACTTCAGCAACATATATGCCGAACCACCTTAGCCGATTCCACCCGAAGTTAGCGGGAAAACAACCCGTAGTGGCTAATCAGAGAACCCTCAAACAGGTACTCGTGACAAAACCGGCACCAAACTCTGATAAGGCCAAAAAGATTAGTCCATAGCAAGTTTCATCGCAAAAGATTTGCATCCTTTTTGCATTCTACAGTGGAAAACAAAGGGTTTAATTTTATGTTACATACCTTGGAGCCAAGGTACAGTATCCCGTCCAGGCAATACTTCACAGATAATGCCATACCGACGCTATATGGCAACACAAAAACTAAAATAATGGCATCATTGAGGAATGCGCATCGGGTGGCAATAACCAGTGATGCGTGGACGTGCCACAGACTCATATGTAACAATGACTGCAAATTACATTAGTGATGACTGGCAGCTACATTCACATGTGCTCCAAACAAGTAATGTATAAAGTCACACGGGTGCCCATGTAGCTGAGCTATTGCAAAACGTAGCGGAAGAATGGCAGCTCATGACCAACAACTTAGTGTTGCCTCCAACATGGTGGTTGCTGCTCAGATGGGTTAAAGTCCCACATGTCGGATGCTATGCCCACACACTGAATCTAGCCTCTCAGCATGCGCTCAAGCTGCCAAATGTGTCAAAGCTAATGGGGAGGATCAGACGGACTATCACGTTTTTCCATCGCAGCACCACTGTAAAGCACCACACCTAGAGGAGAAGCAGAAGCTACTTGTCTACCATGTCATAGGCTGAAAACAGATGTCAGCACCAGGCAGAACAGTGCTTATGAAATGGTAGACAGGTTCTTAGAGCAACAACCTGCTACCTGCGCCACCTTGCTGTCTCCCCAGGAGAGAAGAAGTGAGACCGACCTCTGCATTCTAAGCGAAGCAGATGTGTCAAATGCAGAGGATACTGTTAAGGCCTTAAAGCCAATGAAATATGCCACCACTCATGTCAGAAGAGAGCAACCCCACAGTGTGTCTTGATTGTTCCTTTGCATGCCCAACTCATTCAGAACATGACAGACAGCATTGGAGAGTCACCAATGACCTGGGATATTAAGCATGCCATCAAAGAGGACCTCCACAAGAGGTACACCAGTGAGGAGGAGAAAAACACTTCATACAGCCTCTGCTCTTGACCCCCCGTTTCAAGGCACTGCCTTTCATCCCAGAGGAAGACAGACTGGAGACCTACAAAAGAGTGACTGCTGAGGCTGAGGCTTTTTTTAATTAGAATTGAAATTAAAATGCTAAAATGTCAATCTGGGCTTAAAACAACTTTGACTAAAAATCCATAAATAACAGTTGATATAATTATTATTAGATAATAATTAGAAAATGTTTTTGATTAAAAACTGAAGAAATTTATAAATTAAAGTAGCATGATAAAATAAAAAGTAATAACAGCAATAATAATTAATAGTTATAATTTACAAGGCTTTTGATATGGATTAGAGGAATTCGTTTTTTATGTTGTTAACTTGAATGTTGTGATGATTGAAACATTGTGATAGCTGTTAGCTGTACTTTCTTATTGCATTTACCTACAGCAGATTGTGAGAGAAGAAGAGGGTGACGACTGAGGAAAAAATGGTGAGGGGAGAAGACACACTGCTGGTGCAGACCTTCACAGAACGTAGAGTTCAGTCCAAGACTGCCTATTCCAGAGCTGAGGAGGAAATGGAAAGGTACTGTAAAGCTCCACCCCTCGCTCTCTCTGAGGACCCTCTAAGCTGCACTCTCATCATCATGAAGTGATGTTGCCTCTCCTGTCCAAGTTGTCCAAGAGATATTTGTGCATCCCAGGCACCAGCAGAACGAGTTTCATCAGAGTTCATTCACCTGATTGTTTGTATTTATTTTATTGACAAGGGGACTTAGGGTAGTATGGGGTAATTGGACATTGCAAAATTGGAAGATATGGGGATATTTGTATTTATTTTTTTCAGAAATTGAGATGCATCGATAATCGTTTTGTAATCAAATCGTAGCTCTCTGAATCGTTATTGAATCGAATCGTGAGGTGACTGAAGATTCCCACCCCTAATTCTTATGACAGTGCTTGCTCAATAACAGCTACGGGAAGGATACTATTGAGAACTGCTGTAAAAAGCAATAGGAATATGAAACTACACCATACAAAAACACACAGACACAGACATACACAGTGCAAAGCGAATGCATGAGTAATGGAAGGCTTTAAAATGATCTTGGTCACATGATAGTGACCAGTCGGTCTGGATACAACTCACAGCCGGTCACTCATTTCCACTGCAACATCCAAAGCACTACCAAGGCTTTGCCAAGATGCTAGGCAGATTGAAATTATAGGCCAAGGCTTGGAATATTTATGAAGCTAAAAACTGCACAACCCCCAAAGAGTGCCCACAAAAAACTAACAGGAATAACTAAAGGTTTGTGATACAACGA
>OMOT01088269.1:0-10166 GCA_900312575.1 Acanthochaenus luetkenii | reverse complement strand
GGTCCCCCCTCCCCACTCCCCCGCCGGCCAGCTTTCACATCACCAATGTTGTTCAGTTCCCGAGCAGAGAGAGAGAGAGATGAGAGCAACACTCCGATACAGCAGGAAGACCCTCTCGGGCTGCCTTCCTACTTTATCACATATGTGTGCGGTGTTCAGAGGTTGAGATTGGTGCGTGCTGCACGCATATGGTACGGTTGTGTTCACACTTCAATCGTTCCGGACTTTGGGGGGAATCGTGCTCGGAAACGGCCCCGGGTCCGTAATGTGAAACTGCCCTAAGCCACAAGGGAATTGTTTGGAAGAAAACTGCTTACCACACCTCTCACACACACACACACACACACATGCACACACACACACGCACACACACATTGTTTTAAAACGTCATCCAACTCAGATGTGCTTTACACCGTGGTTGTTTTGTTGGGTCGACGTACCCGGGTGAACCCTGTCAGTCTGACGGTCGACCCTCCTTATTTCCCAGGTCAGTAGTCTGGTGTGGAAGAGGTATTAGTTTCACTCTGTGTCATTAGCATGAGGCCAGAATCAAGGGCTTTCATGCTGGTTATCCTACCAGCTATGGGTATTAACATGTAGCGTGAGCCTGACACTCATTTCACCAACATCTTCTAATTCGGCAGTACTCTTTAGCGCATTGGCCATTGCGACACTGTTGGTGGTACACAGTTAAATTACGGCATTACGGCAGTCGGCTCTCATCTAGATATGGAAATAGATGTGTGTGCCCGGCATTAAAGGGCAGTGCTGTTCCCTCTTGGTTCCAAGCATCTGTAACCCTCCAGGTCGCCAGGTTCTGTCGCAGAATTATTATGGGAATTAACGACTATGGTATTTTTTGCATGGAATGCTCAAGGATGGTAATGGCCGATGCCCCTCCCCTTCACCTTGCCCTTACAATTGCTGTGCTTTTGTGTTTGTTTCACTGACCCCCCCCTTCAGTGTGTGAATCTGAACTAAGCTGAACGCCTCTGAGCTTTGCTGAGCTGAATGCTGAGCTGTAACCGCTGTGTGCATGCTTACCTTTCTGAAAAGCTCTAGAGTTGTCATGGAGAGGAGGAGGGGTCCATCTCTTGTGATACTGTGCATGCCAACAAACAACTTCTAACCCTCCTTATTACCTGCCTGTCTATCTACCTTCCAAATTCTGTGCCAGAGGCTAGTTCTGCCTCCTCGGTTTGGGCCACGAGTCCAGACAGAGCCATTCAAATACTGTGTACCGAGTGTATCACTTCAAGACAAGTGTGTAATGTCTGTTACGACTTTTCTTAAAAGCCGGGCTCCTCCTCTGTAACCATTTTATTTGAGTTAGGCCTACTAACTTTGTTCCTCTACTATAAATGCTTGATAATATATGTCTCTATTTTCTATGTAAGAAAAGCACAAAGATACATACAGTGTGCATTGCTGAACTCTCCATTTGAGCTCCAACATACTTCCTAAACTATTCTTGGATAAAAGAAACATGTGCATTGTGCTCCACAGCTCTTTGGTACGTCAAACATCTGTGAGTAAAAAGCAGCAAAGCACTATGGATGTTTGTGCAGAACGGTCACATGCTTAGTGTACTTCAACGAATGTGTGGTGCAGTCCAGATTCACATCTCTCCCTGTCCTACCACTACCTTCTCTCCAGCCACTGGCTGGATTTACTTCCTTTTTTCCCTTCCTTAATGTGACACACATCATTTCTGCATCTTTTTTGTGTGTCTGTCTTCATCGCAGTGTTAACAAAATCAAATTCCATGTGTTTTTTCCCCTTCTGTGTTTACACAGTAATAGTATGATCAAATCAGTGTCACATAGGTGGAACACAAATATGATTTTAACCGCCTTTCGATACATTACATGAAGTAGGCCATACTGTTACTGGACATTCATGACTGTTTCTTCAGACTAGGCCTGAAATACATGCGGGATAACAGAATTAATGTTCCACTTTAGTCACATACCATAGAGAAACCATTTGGCTAGCCATGTTGCCCATTTGCTGTAAAAGCAACTAAATTGGCTAACCTTCTGAGTGATGATTTGGCTCTGCTTAAAGATGGCATTTTCATTTGACTTGGTTTTGTACCCAGTCAATTTGTCGTATGTTGTCGAAGTCTTATTAGTTCCTGTGTTGAGCGTGTTTATGTGTTCATGGTGAATTAGGCAATACATTTGACCAATTTTTCTATATTTTGTGTATGTTCTAGACCTGTAGGAAGAGTAAGGCCTAGTTAAACTTAATCTTAACTTTTGCCATATTTTGATTTTTTCAGTTTTTATTTGGCATATTTGGGCTATTGTAGTTTAGGTCAGTACAGTCAATAGTGTCTTGGTCAATACAGTCTTCAAGTAATTTTATGAAATGTGTTTTATACCAACATAATACATTTTTATAGCTATTTCATTTGAACAATCAAATATAAATCAATCCGAGGGATGGAGATGTAATATTTGACTGCTGTGTGAATATTGGATGCATGCTCTGTTTTGTCAGTGTTTCTTCTAATTTGCCTCCAACTGGGGTGGTGTCTTTATTATTTCCTCTAATATGTCTGTCTTTGTCTCTGTGTCCTCCGCTAATATGACTTTAACATAAATACTACCTCTTCAAACCCTTCATGCAAAAGTGATCAAAATCAAGTTGGGTTGTATAATCCCATTCATGCAAAAACTACCAGTTTAGAAAACCAGAGCAGGTCTTGATCTAGATGGGGACTTGCCTCAATCCTGTCTTGTCTGCTGTTATTGCTGTTGCGCTGCACTGAGCAGATATGATGCCCAGTCACAGTATGGACTTACCAGTTCCTAGAGGTACTAGCATGCTCATGCTAGGTGGAAAGTTAACATGATATGGTATATAGACTCCAACACAGATGTACCCTGTCTGTATCACATAGTAAGTATGTTTCATTGATCAGCTTTAGTTTCAGCCCTGAAGGTAAGTGTCCTTTTAGTTTGTGTGTGTGTGATATTTCAAAAATGTCCAGTTGATTCTGGCAACACAGTGATCATGGCTGTTTAGAACAAGGCTGGGTTTCCCGAAAGCATCTTGGTGTTATAATCATCTTCGTTCTGTGGGCTCCCAACCTTTTAGCCACAATTGACACCTCAATGAGGCCTATTCGCGTCAGTCACTTGTTTACTGTGCGACCGAGTGATCAATATAGCAAGGCCACCGGGCTTTCATGGTGGCCAAAAGCCAATATCTTCTCCATTTTAGCATAATGATCGGATATTATTATAGTCATTGTTGGTGTCATTAGCAACCTTTTCTAGCAGCAATCTCACTTTCATATGGGACCCCAGCCACAAGGTGGGAAAAGCCTGCTATATAGACTGTCATGTTGACTACGAAGATGATCTCATACCTAAGAAACCAGTGGAAACCAGGCCCGTCTTCTAAGCGATGATGTGGATGGAAGTAGAACTCAATACTTTTTGACTCTGCATGGCTATTGCTTCAGCTGGCTCGATATCTTTTGTTGGCTATTATTCCGCATTGAGATGTGTTGTCTTGCTGTATGGTCTTAATGTGTTGTTGCTGTCGTGCGCTGTATAAAAATGCGAGTTAGCAATAGCTGTTGTCATAGAGTTCCTGTGTAGTTCATCATCGTTAGTGTCTAGTTTCTCAGTATAGCACGAATGTTTCAATTTACATGGCCATTTTGGCTTTGTTGTCACATTTATTTGGGGAGTTTCTTTAGGGCGAATAAGGAAAATCTGAAGCTATTTCATTGCTATTTTGTAAACAAGAGTAATCTGAAGATCTAAAGCTATTAAACTGCAATTTTGTAGATCACATATTATTTTCTCTCTTTCCATGTTTGTAAGTTCAATTTCTTGATGTCCACTTTCAATAAATGACATGTGAGTGGATCATTAGGAAATGAAATGAGAGGGTGAAATTCTGTTCCCTGAAGGAGAAGGCTCTTTTGTTAGATCTGCAAAATAGAAGGCCTATATTCAGTGAGGGCTTCATCTAATTACGGACAAATCTCCGTTACCTGTGACGATTTTCAAATTCCATACATGTGACGCTGATGTATGAAACAAACTCTGCTGTTGTTCTTCCTGAGACACTGATTTGTATTTGTGTCCATGTTCCTCCGTGGCGCAGAGAACTGTACCACGGCTTCATGCTCGTCAGACCCACTCCTGACCCAGGTGACTCAGTGTCTCGTCTTTGACCCTTTCCTGTTTCCTTGTGTTCCTGTCCATACTTTCTTCTTCCAGGGCCATGGAATGTTGCCTTATTTTGCCAACTTCCGTCTGCTTGCCGAGTTTTCCACTCCGTGTGTGAACCAGCGGTACGTACCTCGATTCCGCGAGGTTTCTCTTATTTAGCCAGCCATTGTGTCTCCTTTTTTGTACGTTTTCTTAACACTTTCATATCTTATTCTGTGGCCTCAAGACAGTAAAGATTATTACAGTAGTGCTTTGCAAAACGGTACAGATAATTGCGGCACATAAAAACACAGATGTGACTGAAGGCTAGCTAAAGAAAAAAAGTAATGTAACCTTAGTCATTGCGAGGGCTTGTCGACATATATGTGTTGTATGCTGCATCAAACAACGACGTGTCAATGCCTAGTTTACCTGACATTCATTTGCTATCACAAAATGGGCAAACAAAGGGAAACCGTGTCATTGTCCTGATGTGTTTTTCAGCTGGTTCTTTGAGGTACTAGGTTACCCCAAGTCCTCCCGGCCCAACATTGCTAATGGCGTTGCCATGGCGGCGGTCTTTTTCCTGGTTCGTGTCGCCGTCATGCCGGTCTACTACAGCCGTATGTACGCTGTCTATGGCACCGAGGCCTTCTACCTGGTGCCCTGGGGTGGCCGTGTAGCGTGGATCTGCTCCAGTATCTGCTTGGATATCATGAACGTTATGTGGATGCACAAGATTGCCCGTGGCTGCTACAAGGTGCTGCGCTCGGGACGGCGGAGAAAAGACAAAACACCTCAGGAGAATGGGAAGACGGATTAAGAGAGCCAGGGTGTCGGTGGTGAAGAAACACCTCAACAGCGCCAAGAAGACGTCACTCTCGGTGCACCACTGTGAGCACCAACTTGGACCCTTACCTGGATAATGATGGAGGATTGGAGGATAATGATGTGAAATGTGGTTGTTGTTGTTGTTGTTGTTGTTTTTCTGAAAAGCAGGAGCGGAGCACTGGGACGTGAACTGATGGACCATTAAACCGGCCAATACTCTGTGCGCATGTCCAATTTCACATTTTCTTCTCTTTAACAATGCAGCGCTCAAAATAAGAGGTCGGTCTGGGACAATGGACTGTTATCCCAAACAGAAATTGTCCAAAACGTTTACCGTTCTTTATCATACTTTAGACAATGTATTGCTCCTGAAAGAACTTTATTGACCCCTCGCTTTAATTCTACGTTCTCATTTCGTATTATTACTGCTGCCTGAGTCCCAGAGTTTAAATGACGAAACACACGAGTTCATGCTGATGACAAAGCAGAGATTTGAGCGGACCTCAGACGTACTCGGTGATTCCTCTTGTCAAATGCCTATTGAGGGAGAAGGTTCCAGCACCTCACTTTCCTCCGTAAATCACAAGCCAATTTCCAGGAACTGGACTGAGACGGGATTGGATTACATCACGCGCAATCACAGAGAGGAATAAACAAAATGTGCCCCGGCCTCCATTGCATTTAAATGGTAAACTTGAATGATGTTTTATTTTTTTAATTTAAAAAGCTAATTTGTCACCTGTTGTTCCTGGGTTGTAGGGCATTGGCACACTGTATGTGTAGTTTTGTTTTGTGTGTTTTTGTTTTCCTTTTGCTTTACATCCTAAATCCGAGCCAAGAGATTATAGTGGGAGGTGATAGCAGGAATCTGACAATTCTTCTATTCTATCGTCTATTATTAGGCCTGATGCAGATAGTGTATTCACTTGTTTATATCATATACACACGTACTGTTAATTTTACCCCTGTGTGACGTTTGCCAACAAGCTGCATGCTGCTATTAGATTTTATTTTGCCAGAAAATTGTATTCAGTACATGCTAGGAATCTATTTGATATTGAACAGTGTTTCAGATAGTAAATGTTCTCTGTGTATTTTAAAAACATGTTTTGTAGCAGTGTGATGCAAAGAGCAAAGATCACGTGTAATATATATATTACCACTCTGTTAAATCAAACGTGATGTGTACTTTGTTATGAATTCACTGGATGGATTCAATGGACTCATGATACACAACTTCGGGGGACATTAATACGTGTCACACCGTATACTTGTTTTTTATGCACCATTCAAATGTTTTTAAGACAAATTGAACTTTGTTCAAATCAAACTTTTCGTAACATGTACTTGAATTTTCATTGTTGTTTTATCTTTATATATCCTACACATCAACCGTTTCTTTCAAATGGTTTGGAGACAGAAACAGGGAGCTCCAGTCTTTAACGTAGGCCTTGCCATGTTAAGCATTTATTTTTGTCCTTAGTTGCCTTTTTAAAATGAGTTTTGATTGCACAGTAAATATTTTTGCTACATTTAACTCCTCACAATACTGGAAAGAATGTGCCGTTTTCAACGTGCTTTTTCTTGTGTCTGTTCCATTTCCGATGCCTGTCTAATGTGATTGTGAGGCCTTTGTAATAGACCAGTTTCAAAAAGTCGACAATTACAAAAACCTAGATGCTTGTTAATGATGGGTGTTTTCTTAGGGTTATAGTTTTAACATTTCAAAGGTTAATGTGAATAAAACTTGTGCCAGTACTTTTGCCCGTAGGCTATTATTACTCAGTGGTGTAGAAATGTCAATATGGTGTCGTCGTGGGATGACACTGGCCTAATGCGTTTCTTTCTCACGTCCATTTTCACGTACGACTGCCAACCTGCAACCATGATTAGATGGTTTAGATCAATTGTGTTCACATTACCGTTTTCCCATGCTGTGGCTAACTAAACAGTATGACGAGGCTCAGTTCAGTTTGGCTCGGTACAACGGTGTGAAAGACTCCTTTCACGTACGCTCGCTGATTACAAACAACGTGTTTGGAACATGATGGACGTGGCAACTAATTATGGGTGGATGCCATCTGCAATTGGATATCACTACAGAGCTGTATCTAAATCAAGTCGGGATATGATGTCTGTCAATGTTTCGTCGAAACCAAAAGCAAATCATGAAAGGGTTTTCAGGACAGTAGGACACTTCTGGTTGGAACAGACGTGGCTGTGTATGCAAGGTTATGCATGGATTATGTTCTTCTTCATGCACCCTCTATAACTGCATGTGGTATCGCATGGGGATTCCACTGTAAAAAATAGCATATACATTTGCAAGATGTATTTTGTTCATTGTTTAGTTTTCTGTATGGGTACGTGTACATAATGTTTACTTAAATTATTCTTGTACTGTGCCACCTAATGTATTCCACAGATGATGACAATGATATGGTGAGAACATGGTAAAGCAGAGATATTTAGTATAATACCCAGCACAGAAATATATAGTAAGGGAATACTTGAATACTAATCAATACAGTTTATAACAATCTGGGCAGTGCAAATAAACATCTTATGTGCATTTTTGCATTATATGCGTACCGTTGTCTTTAATTTATTCATCCAAGAAAACACATAATACAACATAGGTGCCTTGGTTATAGAACTTTGTGCAACTGCTACCATAGTAAAGTTTCTGCTCTGAATGTTTTATGGATTTGAGCAGGAGGGTCGTTTGGTCTTTTATGTCCTACCGTTTTATGAACGTATTGGAGAAGAGAAAATATTCGTCATTTACGTTTTCATTTATCCTTAACAATAAATGCCAAATTAACTGGGGTGTATTGTCGTTTCGGGAGTGACATTTATTTGATATACCGTACTTGAGTATTTAATGAAGTGAGCCCATACTGTATTAGATGTGGAATCCAGTATCCTATCAAGAACATGATCAAAATATGTATTTGCATGACAGGACACATTAACATAAGAGCCTCACTGTTCTTATGAACCATTATTTTAGAGTACAAAATGAGGTCATGTTTGTTTGTGTTAATTTTACTCACATACCATTTGCCCCAATATGCAGAATGTTTTAAATGTCAATACATATTTAGAGTGACATTTTCTTTGTTCATTTTTTTTCTGACTTTTGTTTCTGGCATTCGTTGAAATCCATACTTTGATATATTACTGTCCTAATTCAAGGCCTCCGCCTCAGTGTTCTGTGTGGCGCCCGCTATATAGACACACATGGGCCATTCTGTACTCTACAATGCTGTCAACGGTGTCTGTCTCTATATGTTGGCATTAAAAAGTGATAAACTCATACCATTTTATATTGTATTGACATTGGAGACAACCAAATGTAAAACTTGACATGACTAACTAACATCATAACGAGCTAATCATTTATTTATAAAATAGCTTAGAAAACACTGATGTTTACATTTGGCTTACCAATTATCCACATATTCTATTTTCTCAAATTTGAGATTCCCCTGCTGGGAAAACAAATACAGATTATGTAAATAGGTGGTGCTCTGCTGTATTTATTGGAATTAGTATTTGTATTGGGGCTGATGGAATTTGAATTATCTCCAAGAGGAAACCGGGCCATTGGAGCAGCAAATAATAAGATATACACAAGAAATGACAAATAGAGAGAAGTGAGAATAACACAAGTAATCACATAACGTATTGGTACAAACCACAATTAATAAAGTATAACATTAACAGACAAACAAACGTATGACAAAGTATAACACTTAAAGTATAACATTAAGTCTAGCCTGGGCCTGTAAATCAATGTAAGAGTAAACGCCCATATCCTGCCTAAAATTAGCATATGTTAGGATGATGTGTTCGGGTATCAAAAGGGGGTCATGCAAAATAGCAGGCCTATATGACAGTGACATTTTGTTTGTTTCCTAGTTTATCTGGAGTTAAGTGTTGATTGAGCGTTGTTTTTTACTCATAGAGCTGATGTGGCTCTGTGGTGAGTTTTCAAAACGATCTAAAAGTGTTTAACTGTGTGGACTCATATAAACACTTGACATGGTATTGATTTTTACATTCAGACTTAAATCTATGTCTATGTGTGTTGTCCATAGTGACACGTCCTTAACCTGTCTGCAAACTGGCAAACATTCTATGACGGCCTTTGGCCAACTCAGGACTAAAAAACGTACGTCAGCAGTTCAATGTAACAAATGGGACTCTTGTCATTAGATTAGATTAGATTAGATGCACTTTATTGATCCCCTAGTGGAAATTCAGGTGTTACAGCAGCAACTGGCAAAACAATGGCAGAAATGGGGAAGGCAATAGAAGAAAAAAAAGACAGGTAATAGCAGGTAACAATAACAATAGTGGGCACTTATAAATAAAGCATAATACAAATGTACAACTGTATCACAACATAAATTGAGTCCTGTGTGGGATAGTTGAGTCCCATGATATAGTCCAGAAATGTGTAATCTTCATGTGCACCATAGTGCAGGGTGGCGGGTGTGTGTGTTTGTGTGTTTGTGTGTGTGTGTGTGTGTGTGTCTGTGGGGGGGGTCGCTGGTCGCTAGTTGACCGTGTTGAACAGTCCAATGGCTGTAGGCACAAAGGAACGTCTAAGGCGCTCCGTCCTGCTTCGTGGCAGGATGAGCCTGTGGCTGAAGGTGCTCCTCATCAGCCTCAGCTCATCATGGAGAGGGTGAGAGGGGTTCTCCAGGATGGTGTTGATCTTCCCCCTCATCCTCCTCTCTGCCACTACCTCCAGACTGTCCAGTTTGACTCCCACAACAGAGCTGGCCTTCTTCACCAGTTTGTTCAGTCTGTTGGCATCCCCTGTCTTGATGCCACCTCCCCAGCACGCCACAGCGAAGAAGAGTGCACTGGCTACTACAGACTGGTAGAACATCTGCAGCATCTTGTTACACACATGAAAAAATAAAGATATTTTAGCCTCGGACGTGATGTGGATTTGGACTTTAAGGCATATATTTGGTGTATTATCGCTTTTAGAGCCCTGACTGCCCAGATAATGTGTGCTCATGTGACCGGAGATAACAGATCGGCAGCCCACACACAGCTTAAAGTTCAACACAGCTTTAATTACTGGTTCTGGGAGGAAAATGGTTCGTCTCTTACACTTTATGGTAGCAGTAGAATAATCAC
>OMOT01088268.1:2438-12952 GCA_900312575.1 Acanthochaenus luetkenii | reverse complement strand
GTCCTCCGCGTCACTGCTGCTGGCTGAAGCTCGGTGATGTTATCGCCTTAAAGAAGGAGGAATTATTTGACCGACAGGAAGGCTCAACGTCCCGTGAACGTCCATGTTTCGCATCCTGCGTTTCTGAGGTAATTTGACGTCTTTGTGTAACAACGTACTGTCGGAGCGCTTGGGTGGAGGTGATCGATACGACTACACGGTGAGGGGGATTCAGCACGTTGCGGCGGGGGAAGATATTCCGTTCCTCACCTCCATCGTTAGAATTCGGCAGGGTCCTTGGGACTTGACAAGCAGGTCGATTGTCCAATCACGAATGCCAATAGGCTGGGTTAGACCAATGAGAGAGCAGACGGACAGGTTGGATTGAACGAGAAACCGGTTATGTGTCTTCAACAGTGGAATCAGCGTATCAACTCAGCAAACTAAAGACATGTTTTTAACGCTCGACAATTCTTTACACACTGACGGAGGAGCAACATGTCTTGTCAATTCAGTTACACAGATCATATTAAATTACATTTAAATTATCCCTAATAAACTAATAAACAAATACTAAACCAAAAGACTTGGTTTATTCGATCTGTGAATAGAAAGACACCTTGTAGTGTAAAACAGGCAGAAGTGTTGTGCTTACACACCACGAGTCAAAGATGGTTTCTGTGTGTTTATTTAGTGAGCAACCTCTGTGCACAGTTCGGGGACTTTCTGTAATTTATAGACTTAACACTAGCAAAAGGTCAAAGGCTGTTTGCATGTGTGTCTATTGGCTGGAGGAATTTGTCCTTTCACTAGCCCCCTTCTGCAGAGAGATCAGAGGTCAGGGTCAGCTGTACATCAGTGTCATATTATGCAGAACGTGAAAAGAGGTGCAGTAAAGGTTTACTGTAGATGCAATGGACATTTTATGTAGACTGCATGAACCAAATGATGCAGCAGTTCAAAAACATAATAGATTCCGTCCGTCTTGGTCCACACAAGGTTTCTAACATTTTTAGGTTTTCGTGGAAGTTTCTCCTTGCAGCCTCGAGGGTCTAAGTCTGGTGGTGCCGGTAGGTTAGACCTTGTAGAACAGGTAGACTTGATATGGTTGGCTAAAATGTATATTGTGTCTTGTGCTTGGTTCTGTTTCCGTGTTTGTCTCATACTATTCTGTAATTCCTCTAATTGATGTTCAGGTAGATCTAGTTTGGCTCATTTTCTGTAAAGTCCTTTGAGACAGACATGCTGTGATAAAGGGCGATATACATAAATGAACGTGAACTTGAACTTGCAAAATGATCCGTTCAGTTCACCGTTCACCAGAAATATGAGCGCGTTCATGCACAACACTGACATCATTACATTACATCATTTAGCAGACGCTTTTGTCCAAAGCGACTTACAATAGTAAATTTTTTCGTCCACATCAGTCAGACCAACTATACAACGCAGTCTTTCTTCAGCTAAACACTTCAATAGGAACAAGTAGCATGAAACACTTCAATAGGAGCAGTAGCATTAGTAGTCAGAGTTGTTAGTTTAGAGCTATTAGGGATTTGTTGTCTTGCTCGAGGACACTTCAGCAGGACCCCTGACCTCTAGATTAAGAAACTAGGAACTAGATAATTTTTCAAGATGGGTGGCATACCACTTTGACTCTGTGATTGTACTCCGCTCATATCGTATATGGTTAAATCCAGCAGAGGCAGCCACCATGACTGCATGGCAAACAAAGTTGCATTCCATTGGTTTGTCCGCACCTGTTTCTGTTTTGTAGCTTTTAACCCTGATCTTATTCCCAATCCCATGATTACTCTTGTGACAAGTTCATGGTCATTTCCAAATTACACAATCTAAACACCAACTGTTGTATTATCACTTTCAGTTCTCTCTTCTCGTTTTCTTAAATAATTGTCAGATATAAACTTAAGACGAGGTCAGAAGCCTTTTTTTCTCTTGTCTGCCAGCGTTGCTGGTGAATATGGTTTCTACGAGACCTTCATAAGCACTTTTAAAGATTAAATTAATAATTTAAGGTCTAACATAAACCTAACCTTTCTGTCTCTCCAGCCGCTGTAGAAGGCCGACTGGACTGTGTCCTATCTACTTTTCAAAATGGCTATCATGCGGCAGTTTGGATTACTGCTGTGGAAAAACTATCTTCAGCAGGTGAGTTGGAGGAATGCAAAGCATGTCTCCTCATTATGCACTGAGGTGATGACATCGTATTGAACTTTGAAATGTCATAAATCGCTGTGTTTATAGAGCATAGGTCTGCATATCTAATCATGCCAATATGTCTACAACTTATGGGCTTCTCCTCCAGGACTGATAAAGCAGCTACTCGGAAAGTGGTTGCAGCCAGTAATAGATCTATATAGCGCACTTGCACCACGTTACTGTGTCACAGGATCCAGCTAGGTCATCATGATGTTTATTGGTCCTGTCAGACGCTTGTCCTGGCCATATAGGGCTATCTTTAAGGGAAATCAATGATTAATTTGTTGTTTTAAAACGTAATTTGAAGATACCTTTGACATAGATCACGTAAGCTCAATGTAATAGGTCAAGTAAGTGGGAATCATGTGACTAGTACAATGGGATGTATTGTGAAACAATTTTACGTTCACGTGTTTACCTTTTTGACTGTTGGTTAATATTGTGTTACATAAGCAGGTCAAACAGACATAATCTCAAGTCAGTGCAGTAGCAGTTCACCTGAGGTTTGCACTATTATGAAGTTGTTGAACAACTTTGACCTACATTAGATGTTTACAGAAGATGGGCAAGATTTTAAAAACAAAATAGAAAACGGTGCCTGGTTTCCACTAGCGTAGAGCATTGGTGTGTTTCTGGTTGTGTTGTGCTCTGAAGAGCATTTAAAAGGAATTCATGTTTATTTGAGCTAACATATTTGTATTTGTCCTTTAATAAAAGCAATCTGGGCTTAATGATTGACCAGGCTTGTGTATTTTTAGTTATGTATGATTTGATTGAATTCCATACTGTCTGCTAGTGCTTGAGACAATTACCATAATGTTTCTAGACTATTTTTGTGTTTCCGTAGCTGAGATGGTTTCTTTCCCTTTGTTATGTTCCATTGAGCTTCGGCGGTACAGTAGGCAGTAGTGTGCCGTAGCACCTCGTGGAGTTAGCAGGTGTTGTGTTCAGCTGCCAGCCAGTGCACTATTCCCTGTAGATTAAGAGTCCACATGGACCCTGTCCCGCTGGCGTCAGCAGTGGTCTGACTGCCCTGGGTCGCCAGCCCCACAAACACACCCCCACCCCCACAAACACACAGGTACTTGGGCGCGTCTATAAAAATGATCTTTGAGTCTCTACTTAGATTCCATCATATAATCATTCTGTGGCATTTGTAATGATAGTAATTTGTTTTAGCTTTTGTCACATAAAATTGGGGAAAATCAATGTATTGTAAGCCACTGATTTTTGTATCCATTTTTAAAATAATTGGTCATAAGAGCAAAATGTATGTACGTATGCACAAGAACCTCTTTATAATAAATGCCCACCGAGGGGGAAAGTAGACTACCATGGGTTTAATATTTATTCCTCCCAAGTATTAACTTTGATTCACGTGTTGAATGGGGGGAATCTCAGATATTGCCGCTCCCCTGAGATGAGTAATATCCTGAAACTGTCCAAGTCACTTTGTACTCCAATCACTCAGCACAAGGAGACCTTCACATAAATTATGCTTCGTTTCAAGGAGCTGTGGAAGCTGCTAGTTCTCAAGTCTGCGTGGTGCGGAACGAATGGAACGATGACTAGACCCCATCTTTACTCGGGTCAAATAGTCTCTAGTTGTCGTAGTCATTTTTAAAGCACATGAAACTGACTAATGTGATCCGTAGCTCTCACAGCTCACCTCTGCGATGAACACCCTCTCTATCCAGGTTTCATATTCTTTGAAAATTCACCCAGATCCCAGTCTTACAGTGCATTTAATAATAAAAAAAACTAATCTGCTGCTCTCGAAGCCTGAATTCTTCTTTCACTCCTTCACCTTTTTGCCTCTTTTCATCTTATATGATATACCCCTCTCTTCTGATCTGTCCCTTACTCTGCCTGACTCTGTCCTGTTTCCCTCTGCAGAAACGTCAAATCATAGTGACTCTGGTAGAGCTAGCCCTGCCCCTGCTCTTCTCCAGCATCCTCGTCATGCTGCGTCAGGAGGTGGCTTTTGTGAACTACCCCGACGCCACGGTCTACGAGAGCTTCTCCGTCGACAATCTACCCCCCCATATGAGGTTTGGACGCTTCCAGCTGGCCTATGTGCCCGGCAACTCCAGTGTGGTGCGTCAGGTGGCGGAGGATGTGCAGCGCAGCCTGGGCCTCAGTGCCATTGCCTCAGGTGAGTGTCCAGTAGAAGGAACTCTACGTCGGAGCGTTTCTTACAGTGAATTTAGCTAGTGGCTGAAAGCTGTATATCACCACCACACTGGAAAAAAACATACTGATGCGTTAAAGGTCATTGCAGACAAATGGCAACCTTCATTTGTCGTTAGTATGGCTATTGTCCATATCGCTGTTGTTGGATGTAAACCTTAGATGTCCAAAATGTAAACTTTTCAGGAAAACAGCCTTGATTTTAGCTTGACCACCTTGTATTTGTGAGGTTATTCAATGGGATCTGAAAGGGTTTCACAAACCCAAGAGGTTATGGAATATTCTCAACCCATATAGGGGGAGCATGTAATCCAACAGTTGAAGTTAAAACAGGAAAATCAACAACAAGTTTTTCCTCTAACAGTGACAATATGAGTCGAAATGCCACAATAATAAACTAAGGTTTTCCCATTGTATCCATCCTTCCTCTTAATTCCTACAGTCGTGCACAGTAGATGTTATCACCAGTGTAGCCAGTATAACAAGTGCCATCTGGAAACACTGGTTCCTGTAGAAACCGCTCCCGGGAGAGCAAACAAGCCACACCCCTCTCTTTACCGACTGTATCAGCTTGGAGTTTAGATGGGGAGAGAAAGAAAGCTTACACACGTCCACAGGCTGTGAGTCTGTCCCCACAGGACACTCCCTCTCTCACACACACACACACACACACACACACACACCTTCCTTTTTCCAGCCAGTTGACGAGACAAACATACAGACAGTTTGACTGGCAGGTGTGCAAATATGTAAATGTAGATGTATGTGGCTGATGGCAGAGATGTGAGATCAGGTCGACAGATCTGTGTGTCTGCAGGTTGTCCTATACGCAGCCAATAAGCCGTGTCTCACCTCAGCCATTAATGAATAATTTACATGGTCTCTGCGGTCAGAGAGGAAGGTGGAGGGGAATGATCAAGGCTGAGGTTTACAATTTCATGCACACAGGGTGAGGAGGACAGGGTGACATGATATGTGGGAAACACGTTACATTGAGTGTTGACATGGCTTGTATATGTTTTCAACAATGTCTTTTGAAATAATTGTAATTGTCACAGATTTTCCACAGTGTATGCAAATCTCCATTTTTGTTTAAAAAAAAGTTGCTTGGATTGCTCTCGTTTATGTTGGTTCTGATTAATGAGAGATGTACTGTTTTCTTATGCCACTGTTGCCATTAGATAAATGCATCTGAAGTGAACAGCAGTGTTCACAGCAGCAGGCACTCCTGTTTGAACTGTTGAGTTTGTCACAGGGACTGAAATTAACACCCGACCACACGCCAAATGCGGGTACATTTTGCCACTGGCGGGTAAAATTGTCAAGCTACCAGCTACGTTGGCGGGTAGCCGACAGTCATTGAGCAATTAAATGTTTTTTATTTATTTATTTAAACACGATACAACAATATTAGCCTATCAAATCTTCAAGTTATATGGCTCCATTTGCCCGCTGTGGGACAGACCGGCCCCGCTACGTCTCTTTATTATGGTGACACAAGAAACCATCAAGGCGACTTACATCAACAAGAAAGTATACCGCGGCTTCCCTCCTGTCCGGTGTGTGTTGGCTGCAATCACGTCGTTTATAGTCCGCGGTTACTGTCTGTTGCCTCAGTTGTGTCGGGTAGAAGCATCCGTTTCTACTGCCTTGATCGGGTGTATCGCCAAACTGAATACGGAGTGTCTGACGAAACAAGACGTGGCTAATGACTGACGGACGTTTTTACTAACGACAGTACTGTGAAGTAGGGATGGGCGGATCGATACTGTGGTATCAATACTCACATATTACTCATTTGGTATCGATTCCTTTTTTTAAAAGCATTGATTTCAGTTATTTTTCATCAAAAATGCGGTTGTGTCACACCTCTCCATTGTCATCAGGGCTGGCCCGACGCAGTGACATAAGCGGCTGCTTAGGGCCCCGCAGCCACTAGAGGGCCCCATGGCAAAAAGTTGAAGCATGAAAAAAACGCACGTGAGGTTCACAAAATGATGGCATGCGCGCACTGGCATGCACATTGCAGAGAGATTTTCCAGGTAGGCAAACGCATGGAAACTAGGGATGGGCGATACTACTGATTTACTTTTTCATCTGATGCCAAGTAATACAAAGGCTAGTATACAGATACCAATACTTTTGAAAGTCTTTTTGTGTACGTAAAAATTTGAAATCTTTGTGTTCTACAGTGACAATTGGTAAATGCGAACATCAAAACATTATATTTGAAAGCCTTTGCATTAGTATTAAATAAACTGCCAAAAATCTGATTTCTCTCTTTGTCATGTTCAATATTATTACCCTTTTCAGGAGTTATTCCTCACATCATGTCAGCTGAAAATTTGGGTTAATCAAATAAGTGAAATAAAAACAACGTTTTAAAAAAAAACGTCTGCTCGGACTCCATCAGGTTGAGTGACTGTGTGTGTTTCTCTGTGTGCCTGTGTGTGTGTGTGAGGAGCGGAGGGAGATGGTGATGAAAGAAAATAGATATGTTTATGTGAGGATTGATTCTCAAAAGGAAACATCAGGATCGGAAGTATCGATACCTCAGGATCGATCCGCCCATCCCTAGTGGAAACAAAAACAGCAGTATTTGGATGCACCTCTGCTTGGTATTATTCCAGGGGTTCATGATTATGTTTTATGTACCCTTTGATGGGTTTGACCATTGACATCACCCTGACTATACAGTGAGTGTTTTTGTCAGACTCTGTTCTGGCTGGCACCCAGGTTAAACTTTGTCAAACCGCTACGTAAAATAATGTAGGTGGAGGAAGAGGGGAGCGTGTCTGCTCCTCTTCTGAGGGATCAGAGGAAGATACGTAAAGGTGTTATATTACTATTAGGGGTGGCGTTCAAGTTAGTCGTCCCAGTCTATGTAACGGTGTGATTAATTTAGTTAATAACTTGACGGCACTTTAATGTATCAGCTGGGGGCTGAAAAAGTTAACTTCAGGCCCTGTTTTGGCAGCTGGTTGTCATTGACCTGTTTCCCCCTGTACCCTTCATGCATGTTTATTTTATGAGGCTGACCTGGATTTCACCCTGGTGCCAGTGTGTGATACTGGCGTCCCTTGCTAGACTTCAGAATACCTGCATGTCTGCTTGATAAGATTAAAAATGCCCTTTGGAAATCTTTGTGAAATTAGTGGACAAGAAATGTAAGAAATGTCCTGCTCTCCGTTTTCATTGTTACTTTCAGACTAATTTGTCTGGGGTTTCACAAGCTGTCTCGTATTGGCCTTGTGTGCGTCTATAATGTGTATTTGTGTGATCTGCATCTGCTGTGGGTGGGTGTGTGCGTTCAAGTGCACCTCTTTCTCCTTGGTGTTTGACCTGTTTTAATAGTATCGGACATAGAATTTAGTATGCTGACAGCGTCTCTACCCGGAAACTTCCTTGACTGTCAGTGAGAATAGCAAGCACCAAGGTCAGACGATGAGAACAGGCATGAAAACAGAAAACAGTGAGATTAATTCCACACTACATCTGATGTGTTTTTCGTGTGTGTGTGTGTGTGTGTGTGTGTGTGTGTGTGCGCGCGCGCGCCGTGCGTGTTCCACCTCCAGTGCATGGCTTTGAGAAGGAGAAGCAGTTTGAGGACTACGTAAGGAACGACCCCCAGTCAGGAAAGGTGCTGGCTGCTGTGGTGTTTGAACACACCTTCACCCGCGATGACGAACCTTTGCCCCAGCAGGTAAAAGGGAGGATACTTACACTCTCACACACCGTAGGAAGTAGATGGTAGATTCTGACGCCTCAGAACGGGATGCAACTGGAATGCATGGTTTGGTTTTCTTGTAATTGCCACAATGACTTTGCAAAGTCTCGCCGTCGGTGAATAATTTTAGCCTTGGTAAAAAAAAGCGGTGAATTGTGCTTCATTTCAATACAGGCAGGGCGTCATTTCATTTAGTTTGAGAACAAGCCTTGGATACCAGTGAGATATGAGAGGGATAATTAGATTTAGATTAGGCATTAGAAATGTGAAAATGTTTAAGGTGTTTCCTCGTGCCTTTCCCCCCCACATGACCGTTTTGCTGCTGATCTCAATGTGGGTCAGTTTAAGAGGAAATGCCTCTCTCCAGAGATAAGTACATTTGCAGCATGCGTTACCAGTAATGCTGGTTCACTCACTTTGTACTTCAGCGACAAATCCTGTTTGTTTACCCTTTGAAAGAAGCTGTTTCTAGGCCAGCAAGTAGTATTGAACAGAAAGCAAAGCCCAAGCATGGAATAGACCCAGTAAACAAGCGTATGTTCAAGATTGTTATAAAGCGCCATGGTATAACTGTAGAATATGAGAAGATTTGAACAGACAGACGATGACGTCCATTCTGCATCGATAACAAGTAGAATAAGTAGTAGAGAGAGAAAAGTAAGGACGAGATTGGGGACAGATAGATCCACGGATCCACAGGTATATACAGTGTGATCTATGGGAATAGCTTTAACTTTGTGTGAGTCAGTAGCCACTTAGGCTGTAGTACAAGGTGGAGAGAGTCATTTACTCCCACATTTTGGGATGAATCATCTTCCTATTTATCTTTATTTGTCTGCCTCTCTCTGTCTTTACCAGGCAGCCAACGCTTGTCTCTGGTCAAAACAGATAGTCCATATCCAAAAACATGACTTGTGGTGTGTGTTCTGGGAATGTAAGCAGCAATAGTGGAAGTTAGTTTGAGTTTCTGCTCTCACTTCACACCGTTTGGTGATTTCTTTCATTTCAGCCCTTGAAATTGGTTTCTTTGTTCCCGTCTTTGTTATGGAGGATCAAGTCCGGCATATCAATAAATCAATAAATGCATTAATAATCTGGAAATGCACAGAGAAAATGGGAAATCAATCAATCAATAAAAGTATATACTGTATATGTATATAATACATTGTGAAATAAATGTACACATTAATTCTGTGTGAAGATGAGGGAGGGAGGACTAAGTTATCCCGGCACTGACCCGCCTCTCCACCTACTGAAAAAGCAGGCGCAGAATTATTCAGTGTAAAGTTACCTAAAGCCGGACAAGCGCAGGTGCAAATGCCATGGTAACCAATGGTAACCATTATGCATAAACATTCTATCAGCTGTCCGCAAGAAAAACAGGAGAAAAGCCCGACTTGACCCGGTAGGCCTATTTGTTCTGTGTAAAGTATGCAGGATAAATGACTGTGCAAAGGCCATGGTAACCATGGTGCCAGTTTTATAAGACATGTCATATAATTTAATTTAATTTGATTGATTGATTTGTCTTATACTGGCTAAAGGAAACTCTGGTCAAGCTTTTTAATGGAGCTTTTTGTACTATGAGAGGAGATCCTGATCTGATCCCTGTGTATGCGTTCATCTCATAGGCTAGCCTATAGCCCACACATTCATTAGAAAAAGGGAATTAGGGCGATTAGGTCTCAGGTCTTTCTAATTCAAATGGTAAAATTAACACAAAGTTGACATTTTTATTTCCGAAAAAAGCTGAAGCAGGTTTTGTTATTTTATACTTTGGCAGAATCCGCTTTGTTCACGTTCGTTTGTGTGCTAAAAGTGTGACTTTGAGACCTGCTTCTCCGTGCAATGCAAGTCAATGGGGAGAGCAATAAACACTAGCTTGGATTATCATGTTTTTTCATCAACGGAGCAACTATTGAATTGATATCTCACCAATATTTGGAGTTACGTCATGGCAAGGTAACTACGCAGCCCAAACCTCTACCAAACTTTAATGATGTTTTAAATTCACACCACTCGTTCCACTTGACTCCAGCTCTGTTCGGGTTTACAGTTCTCCCCCCCCCCTCTTATACAGGTGAGCTACCACCTGCGCTTCCCTTTCACCCCTCGCAACGCCCCAGCCAGAGAGAAGTTGTCGCTGAACCCTAATAGTGACTTGCACTGGCACACCCTCCGCCTCTTTCCCCTTATCCAGCTGCCAGGGCCCAGGGAGCAGCATGACAAGGAGGGAGGCACGCCTGGTGAGCATCTCTCTTTTTCACTCATTCATACACACACACACACACACACACACACACACACACACACACACACACACACACACACACACACACACACACACACACACACACACACGCACACACACACACACACACACACACACACACACACA